>BQNB010139334.1:4843-17574 GCA_026074375.1 Tanacetum coccineum
TTTTTTACAAATTTATATTAATTTCTAAAACTAAAGATACACCAAAAATCACTCTAGATAAATGGTAAATTGATAAAACAAAAGATTTTACAAATTAAGTTTATCTGGATTGACTATCTATCATGCCACTTTTTAAGATAGATGCTTGGAAGCAAGGTGGATAAAAAAGAACAAAATGATTTTTTGATAATCATTAAAAAAAGTCATCGGATACATACCATATTAATCATTAACAAATACTTCAGTTATGATGTTAGTGACTTAGTGTAATGCTAGATTCACAAATTCTTTACAAAATTATATTCACATAATAATTTAGCAACTAGATGTGAAGGATAAAAATGAAGAAAGAGAAATTATGATGCAATATGATTAGACTATAATACATGCCAAGTCATTATGTGGATATTTTTTTGTAAATTGTATGTGGATGTAGCATTGCTCATGATGTCAATAAGCAACTCTAACATAGATTTTTGTTTTGTTTAGAATGATGATTTCTTATGAAAATGGCACTAGCTTGACGAAGTGTTTACTACTGATGACTTTGTAATTTTGCTATGCTTAACCAAGAAAGATCTTATAAAATGCCATTTCAGATCCAAATCCGATTTAGGGTGGACATACAAGCATGCGGATTATATTGAGGAGTACATGTTCAGTTTGTATCCGATGTGCGCCCAGCCCTCATGTGGTCCGGGATCATTCTAACTTCCACACCACCCCATCCCACCCAACGAAATCGTTTTCCCACCCTCCATAAATGGAAGCGGTTTGAGTGAATTACTTACCGTAGTCAAAGCCAATAGGGAAAGTCCAATTTTTAGGACCAGCGTCTTCCTCCACAAATCTAAAAGTTAATTATATATAGATTAAACGTGGCCTAGAAAGTTAACTATAGATTAAACCTTTGATTTTTAGTTCGGAATGTACTCGTTGCCTATATATTAGTATGTACTATGGTGTCGCCACTTGAAATCCTTGTCTAGAAGACAATTGATGTGCATGCATGGAGATGGTGATTGAATTGAAATATATATAACTTAAATGTAATTAAGTGGCTATCGGTATGTGTCTAACTAACACGCAATCCCCACAATTATATTTCCATTAAACTAGGATTATCTTGACAACCATATACCACTCCTTCACCTCACTTCATTTAACACCCACAGATAATTAATTTCTTTCTAAACTAATTAAATCAAATAATATATTCGTTATAGAAAAACCTCACACAAAAGCACTTCATTATGTCCCAACTTACCTATCAAGCAACCAAAACATCATTAAAACCAACATGATTAATCGTTAACCATTAAGTGTTTTAGATTTGTCAAAAACAATAATATCTTAATTTCACATTTTTACCTGTTAATCAGTAAATAAACTACTTTTGCCTTATACAGTATATAGCTATAACATCTTTTGTTTAAACTTGCTGTAAAACTTTTTTTATTCTTTTAAACCAGAATTAATTATCTCACAATATATACGCAACACATCAATCTCGCATGTACAAAATAGGGTTCAAAACCCACAACCATTTAGTTGGAGAGTATTATCGTACATGTTGTAAAACAATTTTTTTTACTAAGCACTTCAATCCAAATTGACTTAATTTAGGATAAACAATAATCACTATACTTTTATATTGATGATGTGACAATATTTGTGTGTATATAAATATGCATAAGGTGAGCTATTGCTTCTTCATTACAACAATTAATCAAGCTATCTTATCAAAGCCAGCTTAGTTTCTTGTCATTCTTGCACTAGCAACTTGCCACCAATCAATTTTCCTACATTATAGCAACACATTTTACCCGTTTTCATAAGTTTATCGGGCACGATGAGATTTATCGTAAAGAAGATGATGATGGTGTTAGTGACGATGGTAGTCATGTTGCGACACTGTAATGGTCTCAACATGAACTACTACATGATGAGCTGCCCCATGGCTGAGTTCATTATCAAGAACTCAGTTAACGCGGCTTTGAGAGCTGATCCAACTCTCGCTGCCGGGCTTATCCGAATGCACTTTCATGATTGCTTCATTCAGGTATTTCATTGTCCACACCTAGCTGCCTTGGTCAAGTTTATTAGGCAATAAATTATAAGGCCCGAGTATAGCTTATAATGCATAGAAAACCCTAATGGACCCGAACCCTACAGAGAGGCTCGGGCCTTATAATCTATTGCCTAGTAAAGTTAACTCGGCTTGTGTTTTACTTATTACTAAAAATGCTTGTTTAACGTCTAGGGATGTGACGCGTCAATATTGCTTGATTCTACGAATGACAACACTGCAGAAAAAGACTCACCTGCGAATTTGAGCTTAAGGGGATACAAAGTAATCGATGATGCAAAGCAACAAGTTGAAAACCAATGCCCTGGGGTCGTATCTTGTGCTGATATAGTAGCAATGGCTGCTCGTGATGCCGTTTTCTTTGTAAGGATATATATACTATAACTTTAGCCATGTTATGTCTATTTATAATTTATAATAAGATCGTGACGTGAGATTGGTTATCATGCAGGCTGGTGGTCCGGTTTATGATATACCGAAAGGAAGAAAAGATGGAACAAGATCGAAAATCGAAGACACGAGAAACCTTCCTCCACCAACTTTTAACACTAGTGAACTCATCACTATGTTTGGCCAACATGGTTTTACTGCTCAAGAAATGGTTGCTCTTTCTGGTAAACTTTTCATTTCAAACTACAAGTATTATATGTAGTAAAACGCGTTTGGTTGAAGTTTAACGCACTTCAAATTTGCGTTTGAAGTTTTCACGCCAACCTTCTGAATGACGGTTTTATCTGGTTTGAGTCATTGTGGCGTGGGTTCAAACCCTGTTTATTAGTCGGTTTAAAGATCGGAAACCATGATTTAAAAAAAACAATTATGGGTAAAAAAACATCTTAAAACTACAAACGTACGTTTTTAAATGGGTTGGGTTGCCCACTCAATTCTTTCTTATCTATGTTTTTTAACTACTACTATAAGTACTTAATTAATAATTGGTTAATCATAACACCATAATTACCTTTTATGAAAACACTTTATTATAAAGTAAACTATCATTAGCAATAAATAAATAGGCATTGGTTGACACTTAATTGTTTAGCCAGTTTATTTAGGCCTTTGGTTAATGGTTTAACAAATTTTGTTTTTAGTTGCTATATATTTAAACTTCAATTTTTTTTTTTTGTTATCTATAGTCGTATAAAATTATAATCATCCTGTCGTGTAGGTGGACATACACTAGGAGTGGCTCGATGTTCATCGTTCAAGAATCGTCTCAAAAGTTTTGATACGACACACGAAGTAGACCCTAGCATAGACACTCAATTCGTGAAAACGCTCGCTAATACATGTAACGGAGGTGACAACGCAGAACAACCCTTTGATTCAACAAGAAACATGTTTGATAATAATTACTACAACGCGCTACAAAGGCAAGCTGGAGTCCTGTCGTCCGACCAAACCTTGATGACTGACCCCAAGACAAGAACTATTGTTAACGCGTATGCCTTTAATCAAGCAATGTTCTTCTTCGATTTCCAACGAGCTATGGTTAAGATGGGACTGCTTGATGTTAAAGAGACCGGACAAGTTCGTCAAAACTGTCGCAAAATCAACTAAAGTGATCTGAACTGTCATTTCGATCGAGTAATACAAGAATTTGCTAGCTAGCTTTATGAGGTTTGTTATATATGTTGAAATGTATACAAAATAGTTTGGTTTGGTTGTGTGGAGCTATATGCATGTAACATATCACGTGTTACCACTTGTACTAGTATATCAGAATATAATTTTCTCGTCAATCATTCAATAGCAAAGATTGCATTATATAATATGTCTATGGATAAGCTAACTACCATTAAGCTTGCTCTTGCACAATAATAGGCTAATAATTGTGCTAACATATCAAGTTGTTTGAGAGAAAAGTTGATGAACACTCAAATTGTATCAATACATCTAAAACAAAATGGATATCAATTTCTTTTTTTTTTCATAAATTTCTTTCGGTCACAATACAAGAATTTGATGTCATATTCAAATTATAGCAATTTATACATTTAAATAAAAGTTAATGGAAAACAAGTCAAATGTAGGTCAAATAAATCAGAATTTAAATAAACTAATAGTATAATACTAAATTAAATTTTGCAATAAATTTGGTATAGCTAATATATTTATCATTATCGGTTTTTCGTTGTCTTTTCGGTCCTAAAATGCTTATTGAATATAATGATAGAAAAAATATGTCCTTTTTTGTGTTTGATTTTTTTCCTTGTTAGAAGAGTTGAATTATTTGGAACGTGTAGCTCAATTCCTTCTTGCCTATGTGTGTACTTCTTTTCTTGCAATTCCATTTGCCGCTGCTTCATGTCAAAAAAAGACGTCAGGTCTTTCATTTTTTTGGAAAAGATACCCGAGTGGACGTTTTTCCATTTATCGGCCAACAAATCATCAAATAGTGCGGGAGCAGCGCCATCTGAAAATTCTGATGGAACGTACGAGGATGGCGCTTTCTTCTTAGCTTTGTCCCTGCCCATTGGTCGAACTTCTCGAACCTCTTCCGCCTCTGAATCATCCGCTTCCTCGCTGAGATTAAAATTACCATGTACTGAGTCTGATATGTTGAATAAGGTGGTATCTGATGGCTTTAATTTCTTGCTTGCATCGGCTTTGGTTTTGTAAAATTTTGACATTTCTATCTCTTGCCAATTTGTATCCCCTCTCAAAAGTTTCCACGACACAACAAGTGTGAAGTTTTGAGCATACGTCATACGAAATTTAAATAATGCGCTATCGAACACCCCTTGGTCATTTAACCCACTTGGGGTTCCTGCTAACAATATTATCGTAAATCGCACAAAATTGACTAACTTTAGGTTGAATCTGCGATATTTTCATTTGTAGTTGAGGGCATCGTAGCCTCTTGTCGGCTCCCCCATTTTCCTCTCAAAGTATGCTGGTACATCCGTCCAAAACCCACGACTTTTTTGAGCATTCCTTTTGGCACTATTTTGGAACGTGTTGATCCAAGCTTTACACAACGCTACATCTTCCGCCTGGGTCCATGGGACTCTATTGTCTTCTTGTCCTTTTGATGTCTTTTTGACAGCTTCTTTTGAATGATAGGGACTGTGGAAACTAGAAGGGGGTTGAATAGTTTTTATCGTTTTAAATTAAAACATAGATGATCAACTTATGTGAACTCAAAAGATATACACAAGTGTATATGATAGCGATGCAATAAGTAAATAAGTAATCTACGAAATATGAACAAGTAAAGATAAGAAAGATCAAACCGATGACACAATGATTTATAGTGGTTCGGCTACGAAGCTCCTCTTCGCCCTACTCCACTCCCCAAGTACCCAACTTGAGAGTTATCTTCACTATGTCAACAAGCTCCCTTTAGGCGGAGAAAACCGTACACGTCGCTTACACTTTTTTCGGTACTAAGCTAAATACCGAGTTCTACTTCGAGATAGAACCAATCTAACAAATTATGTATTTTGAGACCTAAATACTAACATATCATACACATATGATACACACAACACACAACACAAGATATACAAGATGAATGATTATCATAAACGTGATGACACAACTAAACTATTAACACTTGAAGCTTGACGTCTTCTTGAGTGTTCTTCACTAAAGAGTGGAATGAGTTGATCACTTGTAATGGATTATGTAACAAGTATAATGATCAAAGAATATAAAAGATAAAAGATGTATGTGAAAAATATTTGTCAAGAGTTGTTTAAAATGAAAGCTTAAGGTTGCCATTTATAGGCAAGCCTTTGAAATTCAAATGTTGTCCCAGACAGCTGTGACGTGCGACCCACGGATCCACCTTTTGTTGGATCCGTTGGTGGCGTTGGGACAACTATTTGTCATTTTATGATTAATCCCAAATCTATACAAAATATTATTTTATACTTATTAAAACTAGTTTATTAGATTCTTCTAGAACAAAATATTTTTTTATCACCAATAAGGAAATATTTTCTAGATTTGAGAAGATTTAAAAAGATTTAGAAAGATTGTTTTCACTTATGGTTAATCTTATTTTGTCTTACATGATTAATATAACTAGCTTATAATTAATCATGTGTTAACTTAAATTCTTTGATTAAAAAGGTTTATGCAAATGATTATATTTTTCTTTGATCATTACCTATGTTTAATAATGACATATGCATACCTTAAGTGATTTGTCGTCGTCAAGTAAACTTTCGACTAAATAACTTGTTTACGTAAACTTTTACGTAGTATGACATTATATTTGTTATTATCAAAACATGAAGATCATTAAATATAAATATCGTTTTTGCGCGAATATTTGTATTAACAATCTCCCCCTTTTTGATGATGACAAAATATAAACTCATGCTTATTAAAAGTTACTAAATAAGTATTTAGTAGACGAGTTTACATATCTTCTCCCCCTTTTTGTTGAAGCAAAAAGTGTTGTAGAGGCGGTCCTTGCAATTCTTGTTTTTGACGAATGTTGAGAAACTTGGTGACGAATACAAAGTAAAAAATAAAGACTAGATGCAAGTGCTCCCCCTTGGTGTATACCCTCCCTTGCTTGGGGCACCAAGTAATCGAGCTATGGATGCATTGCTACAAAACAAAGTTAGTAGACAAGCAAATATATATGACAACCACATATGCACACATATAAACATCCATCATCAACACAACAAAATAAAATAATGTTAAATCCATTATAAAGGATAAAACATAAAATTTGACGTTAAAGCCATTACACAATAATCTTAGACAAGAAAAAGAAAACAACTAAAGATCCTAAATCTTAGGATAAATGTCATTTTCCCATATAATTTGAAGGGTGAGGTGAGATTGCTATGCGGCTAATGCGGAAAGTAAGGTGGGTGTGATGAAGAGCCGAGGTGGTGTTGAATATATGAGAACATGTAGTTGATACGGTTTTGGAGCATTTGTATTTCATGCCTTGTGATGCTACAACATTGACAAAACATGTTGTGGAGGTGAGGCATGTCATTTGGATGAACAAAATCCAAGATGTTTAGAGGATTGGGAAGGGCTCGGTGGCCAATTATCCATGGTTTGAGCATAGGGATCATTTGGTGATATTTGTAGTGGAGGAAGTTCTTAAGGTTCTTGTTTTATCGAAATGACAAAACAAAGTTTAGGTGGAGATGCAAAGTAAGTTGGTGTAGGAGAGTCACTTGGTGATGATGTAGAGGTGTAGTGTGTGCTTTTGCTAGAGATGGATTCTGATGGAGCTTGAGGTGGTGAAAGGGATTTCTTTCTAGGAGGTGGTGAAGGAGTTCTCCCATTTGGTTGCTCCTCACTTGAGGATGTGAGATTGACATAGTTTGGATACTTGACACTCATTCTTGCGGTTTTTCATTTAAAGTTTGGTAAATTTATTTTGGATGAACTAGTCATGGTGGTGAACTATTGATGTTGTATGAGAGAAATGTGGAGAAGGTGTGAAAAAAATGGTGTTTGAGGATGATGATTATAAGGTGAAAGTGGTAAAGTGGATTGTATAATGGTCCTTGGATTATATGAAGCGCATGTTATATCCTAAGGTTTAAGATCCCACATAGGATCATATAGCATGGTTATTAGATAAAGTAGAAAACGTTAAAAATCAAGAAAATTCAAATTTTGGCGCCTGGACTGGTGAGCCACGGACCCACCAAAACATCGTACGAATCTACCATATGGTGGATCCGTGGGTAGCAGGTTTCAACAAAAACGACCAAAACATCATTTTGCACCCAAAACTCAAAAAAAATTAAGAGATAGGCAAGTAATGTTGCAGATAAAACCTAATCGCATGTAATTCATCACACAAAATCTAATAGACTTGTACATTATCCTATTAATATTACACGTACTAATTTAACGTAGTTTAGTTAAGATTTTAAGACTTCCTATTACATATTTATTTTGAATTACCATTGCGATCGATCATGATTGTAATGATCATGCAAAGCACAACGATGGTCATCAATGATTTCACCGTTAGGAGAGAATTTGCTCATCATATCCATAGAGGGATGAAAGGAAATAAAGTGTTTACTTTTAAGAGAGAAACGAGTTATTTTGAATAATTTTAAGAGCTTAGATAGAAGGAGACCGTAAGGTAACGGTTCATTGGGAAAGTTTTTAGAGTGTTGCATTCGTTTGGCCGCGAAGAATGCTAGATTGAATGGAGTAGAAGTAGTGATACAATAGACCATGTATGCACCACAAGCGGATAATTGAATTTTGGGTCCATTGTCACAAAGAATGTTTTCTCTGATAACGATTTATGTGGTTTTGAGGTAGGGACACACTTCATCAATGTAGAGGAAATTTGTATTAAGTGTGTCATATTTCTCTCCATTGAGCCTTTTAATTTCTTGGTTATGTTAGTTATGATCGACGTGGGATGATCAAGTTTTGTGAAATATGGATCATTTGGTTGTGTGTTTTAGTTCGTGGGTGTGTTTGTATAATAATAGTTGTTGTCCTAATTTGTTCAAAATCTGTTATTTACTCGCGTACTGAGACTCACGGATCCACCTAAACAACGCACGGATCTCCCTATGGTGGATCCGTGGTCCGCAGGTGTCCACAAATACGGACATAGTTGATTTTCGAGCAAATTGAGATATGGTGTTATGTTTTTGGCAATTGGAATATGTTATATTTACTATTAGGAGTATGTGATATAATTTTCGGAGTCGACGTCCAAGTTTTGAGTGAACCGTGCAACTTGTCGTGAGTTTCCCGATGGAATTTCAACGTAGTCGATCCTACTAGGAGTGTGTTATCTTTTAGCATAATTTTGACCATTACTAATAACACAATCATTTATGAACATTTAGACTCAACAAAACATCGTCAACACAAGTGTGAGTTGTAATTCGATGATTGTTCTTTTCGTCATTTTCAATCGATTTCGTAATTTCATGTATTGACCATACATGTAGATTTTGAAAATATCTATGGTTATTTTATTGATATTTTCTTTATCTAATAAAATTCTAATCTCGATTATGTTCACGATTGGAAGTTTTGTAATTGGAACTTGTAATGAGAATTAACATCTTTTGAATAATGATTAATTACTTCATTAAATTTCCGCTTATGATTATTTTTGGGATGATGAAGGATCACTATCCATGATAAGTTCCATCATTCCTAATCCTAAATACTTCACGTTTTAATAGTTTAGTAAATATATCAGCTATATTATCCTCGGATGCAACTAGAAATATTGCCCTTTTGGACGTTGTCGCGTAGAAAGTGATGACGTATTTCTATATGTTTAGTTCTAGAGTGTTGTACGGGGTTTTTACTTAGATCGATAGCGCCTTTATTGTCGCACATAATCGAAACGTCATCGAGGCGTATGTCGTAGTCGATGAGAGTTTGTTTCATCCATAGTGCTTGTTGACATGTCTTCTCGACGGAGACGTATTCGGCTTCAGTCGTGGAGATAGCAAGGGTCGTTTGTTTCTTAGCGAACCAAGATGTTAAAAAACATCCCATGAATGTACAAACGCCACTAGTGCTTTTGCGATCAACGTAATTGCCCGCGTTGTTGGAGTCGGCATAAACTATAGTTTTTATTCTGGTTCCTTTCGGATACCAAAATCCTAAGTAACTAGTTCCTCTAATATACCTAAATATATGCTTAACGGCTTCTAAATGGGCAGTCTTAGGATTTTCTTAGAAACGAGCACATAAGCAAACACCAAACATAATATCGGGCCTACTTATGGTTAAATAAAGTAAACTACCAATCATACCTCGATATTTAGAGCTATCCACATAGTCGGCTTCATCATCCTTGGTGAGCTTGATCTCCGTTGACATTGGCATCTTGGTTGGTTTGGAATCTTCCAACCCGAACTTATTTAACATCTCCTTGATGTACTTGGATTGATTGAAAAATATTTTGTCTTCCATTTGTTTGATTTGAAGACCCAAGAAGAAGTTCAACTCCCCCATCATACTCATCTCAAACTCGTCGTGCATGATTTTTGCAAAATCATCACACAAGTTTTGACTCGTGGAACCAAATATAATGTCGTCGACATAAATTTGAACAATGATGAGATGTGACTTTGATTTCTTATTAAAAAGTGTGTTATCGACCATTCTCATTGAATACTCGTGTTTTATCAAAAATGCTTTTAGTCTATCATACCAAGCTTTAGGAGCTTGCTTAAGACCATACAAATCTTTCTTAAATTTATAAACATAGTTTGGTTTTTGAAAATCAATGAACCCCAGAGGTTGAGCGACATAAACCTCTTCGTTTATAAAACCGTTTAGAAAAGCACTTTTTACATCTATTTGATATAATTTAAAATCAGTTGCACAAGCAATAGCAAGAAGTGTTCTAATAGACTCTAATCTAGCTACCGGGTTATATATTTCATCATAATCTATACCTTCTTGTTGATTATATTCTTGTGCTACCAATCTAGCCTTATTTCTAGAAACTATACCCTTTTCATCTAATTTATTTCTAAAAACCCATTTTGTTCCTATGACGGATTGACTTATACGTAAAGAGATTAATTCACATACATCATTAGCTACAAATTGATTTAGTTCTTCTTGCATAGCTACAACCCAACTTTCATCTTTTAATGCTTCATTGACATTTTTGGGTTCTATTATAGATATAAAACAAAAGAAATTGCTATGATTTTGGGCTTGGGATCTTAAAGTTCTTTGATTAAGATTTCCTATGAATTGATCTAGTGGATGATTCTTGGACTCCTTAATGTTAATGATTTTGTCAACTTCCATCGACTCATCTTCTTCATTATTATTATTTACTACTTTGGTATTCTTTTTAATGGCTTCTTCTTCACCAACATCATCATCAACCAATGGTGATAATTTGGTAGGAGGAGGACTTTCATCGAATGTCAAGTTGAGTGATTCTTCGACTTTCATTGTATGTTTATTTAATACTACATAAGCTTCACTATTTTGAGAATACCCTAAAAAAACACCTTCGTATGACTTTGGTTCAAACTTGGTTAGATAGTCTTTAGTATTCAAAATGAAGCACTTGCTTCTAAATACTTTATAATATTCTAAAGAGGGTTTCCTACCTCTAAATATTTCATAAGGGGTTTTTCCTAGTATTGGTCGAATTAATATTCTATTTAGTATGTAAGTTGACGTATCAACGGCATTACACCAAAACTTTTATGGAATAGTTTGTTCGTTAAGCATAGTCCTATACATCTCTTGTAAGGTCCTATTCTTTCTTTCAACCACCCCATTTAATTGTGGAGTACGTGGAGCCGAGAAGTTATGTGTAATACCGTGTGCATCACAATAAGCTCCGAATTGTACTTCATTATCAAATTCCTGATCATGATCCGTTCTAATAGCTATTATAGAACTATCTAGTTGGTTTTGAATTTTCCTACGTAATATTTAAAATTTATTAAAAGCTTCGTTTTTGGTTTTTAGAAACTTGGTCCAAGTATATCTAGAATAATCATCTACTATTACTAAGGTGTACAAGTTACCTCCATAACTTTTAATAGCCATCGGACCAAATAAATCCATATGTAATAGTTCTAGACATAATTTAGTAGAAATCATATTTTTAGCTTTATGACTTGCATGGGCTTGCTTCCCAATTTTGCAAGCATCACAAAAGTGTTTATCATATTTTAGCTTAGATAGATTTTTAACTAATTCTTTAGAAGAAAAAGATAGAATTAAACGCATATTTGCGTGACCAAGTCTTCTATGCCATAAGGTAGAATTATCCACTATCGTGGCGAGACATAATTTGTCTTGAGACTTATTTCCTAATTTCATTACGTATAAACCATTTTTCCTAATCCCATTTCCTATGATTTTACCATCTTTAATTATTTCACTACCTTCTTCCGTAAATAAGACTTAGATATAGTAAGAGAGTCATTTGAGATCGTACCTTTGCCTATGATCTTTCCTTTTAAGTTACTTCCAAAGATAACATTACCTCCGTCGTATGCTTTGTAGGTATAGAATAGACTTTTGTTACCGGTCATATGTTTGGAGCAACCGCTATCTTTAATCCATTCGTCTGGTTCCAAACACGTTCTCAAGCATACCTATTTTGACAAAAACAAATTCAAGCGTTTGGTCTCTAATATCTCATGGGTCCAAAAATGTTAGTGTTATACATCCCTTGCATCTGTTGCAATTGATTGGGATATTGAAATGGTTTATAATTTCCTATACGTACAAAAGCTTGATTTTGGTGGTTTGGAATTCTGAGTTACTACTACTGGTGCTAATTTACTACTGCTGGTTCAGAATTGATGCTGCTGTTAAAGATTGAAAAAAACAGAATAAGTAGTTAGTACTGTTGGTTATACTAGTTAGTACTGCTAGTACTTTATTAGTACTGCTAGTATAGTTAGTATTGTTAGTCTTATATAGTTAATACTACTATTATGATATGCATGAGTTAAATTAAGAATAGATATGCATTATCATTATACGTGTTTTGTAAGCCTATTAGGGTTTCCTTAGTGTATAAAAGGAACCCTACAACATAGTTAGATATACACATCACACCATATCAGTCTTTCATAGTATTCACAGCTTCAAGGTTGTAAACCCTAACACTGTCAAAGAGTGTTTGTATTAATATATTGAAGCTTATTGTTTTGGTTGTATTTCTGTA
>BQNB010139335.1:0-17573 GCA_026074375.1 Tanacetum coccineum
TCTCATTACTATAAATGATTGATAAGGTACTTAAAAGTAAACTAGAACAATGAACTAAAATCAAAATTAAAAAACTAGGAAAATTTATTCGTTAGATGGACGGGCCCCTTAATTCTTAACGGGTGGTCCCCTTAAAATTAAAGGGGTCAGCCATGTAATTAAGGGGACGGGCCATCTGACAGTAGATAAAAAGCTTTATTTTTTTCTTCCTTAAATCTGAGTCTAGGATTCTATTTTGCACAAAATCAAAGATTGGGAATTTTTCAAAAAACAATTAACCTTTATACAATTACGCAACCTTGGTTTTGTCAAGGTTTAAGATTCTCTACTTAATATATGTATATGTTAAGTCCCAATCTATTTTCTCAAAATCCTTCTCACAATTAGGATCACTTGAAAAATCTATTTTCATACATTGTTAATATATGCTAAAAACATTTTTCAAATCATGCATAATGAACTAAAACTTGTTGTCAAAATATATAATCTAATATATATTTTTTGACACTCTTGATTGAGCAAAATTAAATTAAGGAGCACTTGGATTATTTCTTAGGTCTTCTTATCTTAGAGTCGAAATAATCGTTACTCCGTATTTGTCACATATAGGCACACACTAGGGTTATAAATACAAACACAAGTCTCATTTAAATGTGTTTACGACATACTTGTTTTGTTTAAGAAATCTTAGGAGCATTAGAACTATTAGGAGTATTAAAACTATTTGCTTAATATGCTTTCTATTAAAGATTTTTATTTTACCTTCTTGCATGCTTGCTCACATATTCTTGCTTGATAAATGCTATTAGTCTTGATTATTATTGAAACAAAATTAGAACTTTATATGCTTGCTTTCTTGCTAAATGTTATAGTTTAGGTTGCCATAAAAACTAGGACTTGCTGTAAAATGGTCACAAAACAGTCCACATTTTTACCATTTTCTGAAAGAAAACAAAAACCTAGAAATTCTAGACACTTCCAGGTGGTGGCCCCCTTAGCTCAAAGGGGCGGTCCCCTTAAAATTAAAGGGGTCGGCCATGTATTTAAGGGGACCGGCCACCTGATACACGATTTTTACTTTTTATTTCTGCTTTTTGACCCTCTTTCACCTAGACCCAGCTATAGTTTCCTAGAACTCACCAACATTTCTTGGAGTAATCTTCTATCAATGTCCATCCATCCATAACTACATCATCTTCCTAGTATAAATCAACCATCTTCCTCAAACACAATCACCACAATCATCTTGTCTTCTCAAATGTCTTCCCCCCTCAAACCTTTACCCAAACCTTCAAGGGTTGCCAAAATGTCCGTAAGACCCACATAGAGAAAGAAGTTAAACCATTGTAACTCTTCCAATGAGGTTGATGTTAACTTACCATCACCAATGCCCAAACCACAATATCCTATCAATGAACCATCACAAGCAAACACTCCTACTACTCATTCAAACCATGTTTCACTACAATCTCACTTACTACCACTTAGTGATTCTTATGACACTAATGTTGGACAAGCTTCCATTCCACCACAAAGCGTCAATCAATCTCAACTCACACAACCCTTATTTTCTCACTTACTCATCAATCCACATGTTGCTAGTATGCTTCATGCTCAAACTTCACCCTCACCTCAAGGTGATAGCCACACTCAACCTCCACTTCCTCCATCTCTAAGTAGAGAAATGCTTATGAATAACATTAATCAACTTCAAGACCTATCAAACCTCTTAGCCATGCACCTCTCACAACGTAACACTTTTATATCACCTTATTCTCCAAACTTGCCTCACACCCTCAACTTAGACCAAGTTTAACATCATGTTGGATATTATCCTTGTTGCATCTTTACCCAAAAACAATTCCTAACCTTGAGTGAAGATATCAATTGGATTGAATTTCTTCTTACTCGACCACAACCACCACTTCAAGTCCACCGAGACTACCCTCCAACAACCACCTCCGCTCCAAACTCTTCACCAACAACCAACTAAGCATGTTACATGCCTACTCCTTCTCGTTTTTAAATAAATATCCAACCCTCACGTATTGCAAGCAAGTCCAATGGTTTCTTATAGCAATCTAGGAATGTTAGGACCTTTGTAGTTTAATTTATATGTATGTTGTACTAATATGCTTCAAGCATATTACTTCTATTTGATGTATGTATGATTGTGTTTTATACACAATCTTTATGTTTAATGAATGATCTTTAGTCTTGTTTTTTTATGCACTTGTTTTTTTAGTTGGTTGAATTTTTAATATCCATAAAAGTTAAGCCTAGTTGATATATATTTGTGATTGTTAGTTTACACAAATAACTTGACACTTGTCAAGCACTATCAACATGTTTAAATATTTTTCCTATTTGCTATATGATAGAATGGTTGTCTTGTTCTTCTAACTTGTTTTATAGCAAAGTTGCCAATAGCTCGATTCCTTGGTGCCCTCGAACGAAGGGGAGTACACATCAAGGGGGAGCGTTTATCCCGTTGACTTTTCACGTATTCATCGACAATGCCTTTTTGATTCTACAAAAAGAGGGAGAAATAAAAATAAAACTCACTAAATACTTGTTTAAAAATAATTTTACATTTAATGAGTTTAGCTTTTGTAATCATAAAAAATGGGGAGATTGTTGATAGAAATAATGCCTAAAAACGTTATCAATATTTTTCGACTTCTTTACGTTTTGATAATCACAAAATATAAAAATGTTCAATGTAAAATTAAACGTAAACAAGTAATTAGTAGTAAATTTTCATTTTGAAAATTTAATCACTTAAAGGTATGATTAAATAAATGCTTAATGCATTTTATGATCAAATGAATTTTTATTTAACCTCACATTTTTTTATAAAAATGTCACAAACATTTTTATATCTTTTACAAAACATTTTTATATTTAAAAGAAATGTTTTATTCAAATAAATATTTTGAATTCAAAATTTTTACCTAAAAACGGCTAAAAATGTTCCAGAAAACACCTCCCCTGGAAAAGACAAAAAAAGGAAGCGTCCTGGCCTGGCCAGACCCCTTAAATAGACGGGCGGTCCCCTTAATTTTAAGGGGGCTGCTACCCTAATTAAGAGGATCGGCCAGACAAAAAGTCAACCCAGTTTGCATATAAATATTAGACTATTCCCTACTGATTTTCTCACCTTTTACACATAATTTCTTTCTGTTCTAAATCAGTTTATACGTTCCTTTCATTCCTATGATCATTTAATCATAAAGCTTTGTTTCCAAGTGATCCAAGCTTTGATCCTCAAGTGCAAGAGAAGAATACTTCTTACCATCAAAATGTAAAAACACTCTATTTAAAATTAAACATAAACAAGTAATTAGTAGTAAAATTCATCTCGAAAATTAAATACTTAAAGGTATGAATCAATAAAACTTAAATGCATTTTAAGATCAAAAAAAGAAGGAAATTTTATGATTAAACCTCACACTTTTTTAATCAAAATGTCACAAACATTTATATCTTTTACAAAACATACTTTTAGATATAAAAAGAAATGTTTTTTATTCAAATAAATATTTTGAATTCAAATTTTCTACCTAAAAACGGCTAGAAATGTTCCAGAAAACACAATTTAAGTTTTTATAATCAAACTAAACATTAAATTAAAAGGCGGTAAACTATTCAACCCCCTTCTAGTTTTCCACAATTGGTATCAAGAGCCACGTCAAACAAGATTTTTAAAATAAATCGTATTTTAAAACTTGTAACACCCCTAAATTTACAACATAACGGAATATCACTTTGGGGTGCTACTTCATAATACATGCATACAAGTCACAGTAAACGACTTCAAAAGAGACGTTTATAAAACAAAATCACATTTGATTTTATTTAAAAAGATGCTCAGAGTTTCAAGGTCCCAAGCAGTTAGAAAATGTATTTCTAATGAGTCACATCAAGACTGGTTTTCATAAGTATTATAACTTAGTGTGTCCTTGTAACCTTGTTGCAATTGTATCATATCTTGTAAATCATTTGTATATATTGTGAAGGTGTGTATCGTAGTTGTGTATATTAAGTAGATTGTGGTGATCATTGTAAGTATAGTTAGATCGAGGTGATCTTAGTAAGTAGTGTTAGATTGGTGTGATCAAGGTAGTGTTTAGTTGAAGTGAAGTTATGAAAAGAAATATAGAAAAGTTGTAAAGGATAGAGAAGTCGTGAAGTGAAGTAAAGTTGTGAAGTGAAGAAAAAGTTGTGTGGTAAAGTGAAGTAGTGAATTATCGTGAAGTAGTGTGGTTAGTTATGATAGATTGGTTCTAGCTATGATTAGAACTCGACATTTGGCTTTGTGTCAGAAATCAGTGTAAGCTTAGTTGTGTACGGTTTTCTCCGCCTAAAGGGAGCTTGTTGACATAGTGAAGAAAACTCTTAAGTTTGGTACTCAGGGAGTGGGGTAGGTCAAAGAGGTGCTTCGTTACCATACCACTATAAATCCTTGTGTTGTGGTTTGATATTTCTGTCTCTTATCTCTTATCTTGCATACTTATTTCATATCTTGTCATTACTTATTTGATTAGTTAAATTGTTCATATTGTGCACATTGTGATTTCACATAAAGTCAAATTTAAGTTTTTATAATCAAACTAAACATTAAATTAAAAAGCAGTAAACTATTCAACCCCCTTTCTAGTTTTCCACAAAATCATTTTTCCTAATCCTGTTTCCTATGATTTTTCCATCCTTAATTATTTCACTACCTTCTTCCGTGAACAAGACTCTACACTTATTGTCACAAATTTGACAGACACTAAGTAAATTAAATGCTAAGTTATCTACGTGTTCTACATTAGATATAGTAAGAGGGTTATTTGAGATCGTACATTTTCCTATGATCTTTTCTTTCAAGTTACTTCCAAAAACAACATTACCTCCGTCGTATGCTTTGTAGGTAGAGAATAGACTTTTGTTACCGATCATATGTTTGGAGCAACCACTATCTTTGATCTATTCATCCGGTTCCAAGCATGTTCTCAAGCTTACCTATTTCAACAAAAACAAATTCAAGCGTTTGGTCCCCAATATCTCCTGGGTCCGAAAATGTTAGTGTTGTACATCCCTTGCATTTGTTGCAATTGATTGGGATATTGAAATGGGATACAGTTTCCCATATGTACAAAGTCTTGACTTTGTTGGTTGTTCCAATTCATAGGATAGAAATTTTGATGAATTGGTTCTAAAGAGTTTCTTCTAGGTTGAGGTGTATTGCACCTTGGTTGAGAAGAGATATTTCTCTTAGGCGGAGGTGTTTTTGATCTAGACTCGGTTTTGACATAACTTATACCGCTTTTAAGTGATGGTTTAAAAGACGGTTTCTTTGACTCATCAATTCTATTATGTATTAGTTTCTTCCTAGTAATAAAAAAATCTCTTCTAGAAGACATGGATGGACTAAAAACGTGTTCTGTCACTTCTCACCATCAGTGCGACTCACGGATCTAGGTAAGGTGGATCCGTGCACATTTATGGTGGATCCGTCCGTTGCTTTTTCAGCGGACGATCCAACAAAACTCATAAGTTTAGTTCCGCTTGTTGACGCTTTACTACTATCAAATCCTATACCTATTTTACAACTAGATGACTTTTAATTATTTAACATTTCTCTTAGTGAATTAGCGCTTTTATTAAATTTTACAAACTTAACTTGAGTTTCCTTAAGTGTAGCGTTTTCCAATTTAAGTTCTTGACATGACTTACACGCAATGTTAATTTTTTTACTTCTTTTAAGTTTCTTAATTTTCTCGTTCAATTCTAAAATTTCTTTTTCTAAAAGATCTCTTTTAGTTTTCAAAATTTTGTTCTTGTTAATGATTTTTAAGCTAATTTCACATAAGCTATCGTATTCTATTTGCATAGTATCATTATCAAGAGAAGATGCATTATCACTATAATAAGAAGAGTTAAGAGTTACCTCATTTGACGATTGAGCCATGAGACAAGTTTCATCGTTAGTTTTATCTTCGGCGTCATTTTCGCTATCGCTCCAAGAACCTCCAATGAAGGCCTTTTGATCTTTGTCGCGAGGTGGTTTTGGACAATCGCCAATGAGATGATTTGGATCACCGCATCTAAAGTATTTCCGGTCACTCTTCCCTTTCTTCTCATCCCTTTGTCCGGATGACTTTTTTTCTTCTCTTGGTTGCCTAACAAATTTACCCTTTCTTCTAAAGAACTTTTTAAAGTTCCTTACGGCCATAGCATATTCGTCGTCATCGCTTCCGAATGTCAAAGTTTCATCATCACTAGACTCTTTCTTAGCTTTCAAGGCAATGGACTTAACCCTTTCCTTTTTACCTCTATATATTTTGATATCTTTTTCCATGACTACTTCATGTACTTTTAGATTGCCGATAAGCTCGTCAAGAGCTAGTGATGACAAATCTTTTGATTCTTCAATCGTCGTGACCTTTGCTCTCTATTTAGGATGTAGAGCCCTAAGAAACATCCTAACATAGTTCTTGCTACAAAAACCTTCATCAAAAGCTTTAAGACTAGTAATAATAGTGTTAAATCTAGCAAAACCGCTATTAATAGATTCTTCTTCAAGGATAGTAAATTGTTCATATTGTTGAACAAGAAGATCAATTTTATTATCCTTTACTTGGATATTACCTTGGTGTGTGATTAACAACGATTGCCAAATATCTTTAGCCATTTTACACATAAAAATTCTTTCGTATTCCTTTTTAGGTAAAGCATTATAAAGAACCATTTTAGCTTCGTTATATTTAGCAAGTTTCTTTTTAAGATCATCGGATTGTTCTTCAAAAGGAACAACCTCTAAAATTTGGGTATCTTTATTTCTGGCAACCGGTGGAAAATCACCATTCAAGATAATATGTCAGAGATCTAAATCTTTTGCTTTCACATATGATATATACACAACACACAACACAAGATGAATGATTATCACAAACGTGATGACACAACTAAACTATTAACACTTGAAGCTTGACGTCTTCGTAAGTGTTCTTCACTAAAGAGTGGAATGAGTTGATCACTTGTAATGGATTATGTAACAAGTATAATAATCAAAGAATATAAAAGATAAAAGATGTGTGAAAAAATATTTGTCAAGAGTTGTTTAAAATGAAAGCTTAAGGTTGCTATTTATAGGCAACACTTTTAAATTCAAATGTTGTCCCAGACAGTTGTAGGCTGCGACCCACGGATCCACCGTAGCTGGATCCGTCTAGTGTATTTGGTGGATTCGTTAGGGGAGCTGGGACAACATTTGTCATTTTATGATTAACCCCAAATCTATACGAAATATTGTTTTGTACTTAATAAAACTAGTTTGTTAGATCCTTCTAGAACAAAATATTTCTTATCACCAATAAGGAAAGATCTTCTAGATTTGGGAAGATTTAGAAAGATTGTTTCCACTTATGGTTAATCTTATTTTGTCTTACATGATTAGTATAACTAGCTTATAATTAATCATGTGTTAACTTAAATCATTTGATTAGAAAAGGTTTATGCAAATGATAAAAAAATTTTGATCATTAACTATGTTTAATAATGTCATATTCATACCTTAAGTGATTTGTCGTCGTCAAGTAAACTTTCGACTAAATAACTTGTTTACGTAAACTTTTACGTAGTATGACATTATATTTGTTATTATCAAAACATGAAGATCATTAAATATAAATATCATTTTTGCACGAATATTTGTATTAACATACTTGATGACATTTGGAGAGGGATGAGTGGTTTTATAATGACCTTTACGTGGAGCACTTATTGACAAGTAGTTGAGTGACCACATGTCGGTGTGTGACACTTGACTTTTGAAAGGGATTTAGATTTAACCGAATTCCTCGAGAGTAAGAGAGAATGACTTACTTTGTATGACAAATTTGACCACAAAATGACCCTCGGAGTTATAGTCAAACATGAGTTGACTATAAAACTCGAGAACAAAATGAGGAACATTTTGTTCGTTTATGTTCAACAAACAATCAAAGCCACTTAATCAAAACTTAGTACGGATATGACTCATGTTTTTAAAATTTTGACTTACAACCCTACCCTCTTGAAAGTGTTATTTTTCAAGTATTGCAATAGTGTTTTGTAGTGGTTGTTCAAATTCATTTGATATGAGTGGAATGTAGTTATGGGAATTTTGGTGATCTAATCCGGTGATTCGAGGCATTGTCACCTAAAATGAAAGACAAAAATAGGGTCATATTATATAGTACAAGAATAAGCTAGTAGTATCCTAATTGACTCAAGTCTAGCAAGTGGGGCATAAGTTTCATCATAATCGATGCCCTCTTGTTGATTATAGCCTTGAGCAACTAACCTAGCCTTATTTTAAGAAATGATATAGTTCTTGTCTAACTTATTTTTAAACACCCACTTAGTTCCTATGATTGTCATATTCCTAGGTTGTGGAACTAACTCCCAAATGTCATTAGCAATGAATTGATTTAATTCTTCTTGCATGGTGACTATCCAACTTTCATCCGTTAAGGCTTTATTCACATTCTTAGGTTCTATAGTTGATATAAAACAAAAGAAGTTACTTTGGTTTTGGGCTTGTGACGCTTCTTCTTCATCTAAGTCATCATCCACCAAGGGTGATGTCTTAGAGGGTGGAGGAGTTTCATCGAATGTCACGTTGAGTGATTCTTCGACTTTCCTAGTATGTTTATTAAGGATGATGTAGGCTTTACTATTTTGGGAGTAACCTAAAAAGACACCTTCGTATGACTTTGGGTCAAACTTGGTAAGGTAGTCTTTAGTGTTTAAAATGAAGCACTTGCTTCCAAACACTCTAAAATAATCAAGAGTAGGTTTCCTACCTCTCAAGAGTTCATAAGGTGTTTTTCCTAGGATGGCTCTAATTAGGATTCGGTTGAGAATGTATGTTGAAGTATCTACGGTGTTACACCAAAACTTTTATGGTAACGATTGCTCATTCAACATAGTCCTACTCATTTCTTCAAGTGTCCTATTTTTTCTTTCAACCACGCTATTTGATTAAGGAGTGAGTGGAGCCGAGAATTTATGTGTAATTCCATTGGCATTACAAAACTCTCCAAATTGCACCTCATTATCAAATTCCCTATCGTGGTCGGTTCTTATTGACACTATTGTACATCCTAATTGGTTTTGAATTTTCTTACTAAATAATTCGAATTGATCGAAGGTTTCGGTTTTATATTTAAGGAATCTAGTCCAAGTATACCTAGAGTAGTCATCTACTATGACTAAGGTGTAGCGGTTTCCTCCGTAACTTCGTATGGCGGATGGACTAAAGAGATCCATATAAAGGAGTTATAAGCATCTAGTTGTTGATATTATATTCTTAGCTTTGCGACTAGCGTGAGCTTGCTTTCCAATTTTGCAAGCATCACAGAAGTGTTGATCAAACTTAAGCTTAGGTAAGTTTCTAACTAAATCCGTAGATGCTAACGATTAAATGAGACGCATATTAGCGTGACCTAATCTCCTATGCCATAATGTGGAGTTTTCATCAAACGTTGCAAGACAAATTATGTCTTTTGGCTTATTTCCTAATTTCATCACATATAAGCCTTTCTTCCTAATACCTTTACCCATAACCTTACCATCCTTAGTAATCTCACTATCATATCCAGATAAAGATACTCTACACTTATTATCACATATTTTTCCTACACTTAGCAAGTTAAATCTTAAGTGTGTACATATGGGACTTAATTGACTTTGATGTTAACATATCAACTTCCAGGGGGAAGTTTGTTAGCCCTAAAAAATGTTTAGTATGGTTTGTGAAGTATTATGCAAACATGAGAAGAACAGTTGTTGATTTCTCGCATGCACCCCCGAACGAATATTCACCAAGCCATAATGACAAGAAGCAGTGGTATAGTTGGTGTGGTTTGACTTTTACAAAATTCCGCTGTGCACGTTAATGACAGGTAGAAGATTGTTCAAGCTACATCAAAGTTTTAGAATCTGCTTAAGATAGGGATGTTGGTTTGGGGGGAAGCCGATTCAGAAAGTTCGCCAAAAAGGAGTCTATAAAGAAAGCTTTTCAAGACATTCTGCATGGATTGGGGGAAAGTTAATCCAACTCATGCATACTAAAATGGTTCAAGAACAAGTAAAGATAATGAAGATCCAAGCTGGAATACAAGTTTTAAGACGAGGAGAACTCAGAAGACAACTTCAGCTGTGGAAGCGCTTTGGAAGACTATATTACGTTGTTATTTGTACTTGTTAAGAACATTGTAAGTAATTCCCGTAATCCACATTATTGGGGGAGAAGATTGTTAGCCCAAAAATATGGTGACTTTATTCTGGAATACATTTATCATTTATAGTCATGTCGGGTTAGTTTAGCTAGTAAAGCCCGGGACTATAAATACCCCCTCCATACTTCCATGGAGGGGTGAAGCTCACTTTTGTAAAATGTGTGTGTGTATGCTTTTCTCCTCTTTTCTCTCAACAAACACACACACTCTTCCCATCTCAATTGTTATTGTTAGCCCTAAAATATGGTGACTTATCTGGAATTACATTTATCATTTATAGTCCTGTCGGGTTAGTTTAGCTAGTAAAGCCCGGGACTATTATAAAAAACACCCCGGTCCATAACTTCCATGAAGGAGTGAAGCTCACTTTTGTAAAAAGTGTGTGTGTGTGTTTTTCTTCTCTTTTCTCTCAACAAACACACACACTCTTCCCATCTCATTTCTCTTTTCTCTCTATAATGAATAAATTCCTCTTTCATTTTACCAAGCCTCCGGATTCGTGTTCTTGAGGTGAATCTATTTTAACAATTGGCACTAGAGCATAGGGGGGATTCGTGTTGCTAATCACTGATTCGTGTGGTTAATAAGCTCAAATTTTCATGGCTTATTTTGTGGAAAAAGGCCACGGCTCAAAAAATTTTGAGCTATGTGGTTGTTAATCTGTTCTTTCCTCATCTACAGTTAAACAGGTAAGCTTGCTACCATCTTAAACGCGTGACATATGATCCTAAGATCGATATTATTGAATGCTTATAAGGTTTTGACATTTTAATGTGTTCTAAGTGAGGTTTGGCTCGAATCTGATGATTCACCGAAGATATGGTTGTTATTTTCGTGTTAAAAAAAAAAAATCTCATCTAACCCACTTAGTATTGGAGCCCCTGTATGCTTATTGAGAAGTGAAATAGCTCATTTGTCTTATTTTAGAGAAATTCATTCTTTATGTTCTTCGTGAGGTTTGATAATAAAGTAATTTTCTTTCTTTTGTGGCGGTTTTGACAAAAAGATGGGACAAGATCCCGTTTTTTAAAAAAAAAAAAAAAAATAAAAATAAGGAAAAAGTAGCCGGCGGTTTGACCAAGTCAAAGGCGGGTTGCTTTAAATAATCAATTTAAGCGGCGGTTTGATTATTTTAAAGATACACGCGTTTGAACATTGGGCGGGGTGCTTTTTTTTATTGAAAACAAAATGAAAATGTTACTCTGCCCAAATTAAAAAATCCAAGGCGTATGACAAAGTTCATAGGCGGTGGTTGCCTTAGGCGGCGGTTTGCTATAAGTTTATGGCGCGGCGGTATTAGCTAACATTTGGCAGCGGTTTGAGACTAACCAAAACAAGCGGGCGGTTTACCAAATGTAGCAGCGGTTTAATATCTCAGAAGAAAAACCCTCCTGTTTTGAACAACCCTAATTTCCCCTAAAAAAAAAAATTAGAAATATAGATTATATCAACCATAACATCACACCACACAAAACAAACAACACTTAATTTCCCAAAACGATCCTGAAAAGATTCACTAAAACGCAAAAAGGCTAAGACCTCGAAATGAGACAATGAATCACGAAGTTAGGTTTTAGGTATCACCTATTTGGATTGAAGTTGAATTACACAAGAGTATACGTATTTCATCATCGTGACTTTTCTCTATTTTCTATCTATGATGACTTGCTTGAACGTATACAGTTATGATTAAGACTTGGTTTATCTAGTTTCCAGAGGTCAAGGGGTGGTTGGATGAAGACCTGGAATACTATCACTTAAAGGAGTTACATTATAGTGCTCAGTGTCCACACACATATGTCCGTTGTGATAATTTCAGAGGTGGTTGTACTTCTTATAACTTTTGATGGAGTATAAGAACTTAGAACTCTCTTCTGCAACCGTTCTTCAATCAACAATAGTGCAAGCTTAAGTAACAAATTTAGGGATTTTACTTCAGTTTCAAGTTTGGTATATCGAGTTAACTCACCAAGTGGATCACAGCAATAGCCGAAGAATACGAGGTGGTAAGGCTTAGCCAGAGAGTATAAGGTAGAGATGAAATCAGCACTTCTCACGGAGCATTTTTTATGCTATTCCAAGACAACGAATACTTCACAGTAAGTAAGCAAAACTTCAAAGATCTTAACACATAATATACAAGAACTTAATCATTTGCTTATGACTAGAACTTCTCAAGTATAGACTACACGACAATGAACTTCCTGAGAGTTCGCGAACCATCATGGGGGTAATGTGTACATTCAGGGACTTAATTGACTTTAGATGTTACCAATCAACTTCCAGGTGGAAGTTTGTTAAGCCCTAAAAAATGTTTTAGTAATGGTTTTTGTGAATATTATGCAAACATTAGAAGAACAGTTGTTGATTTCATCGCATGCACCCCCGAACGAATATTCACCAAGCCCTAATGACAAGAAACGCAGTGGTATAGTTGTTGTGGTTTGACTTCTACAAAATTCCGTTGTGCACGTTAATGACAGGTCAGAAGATTGTTCAAGCTACATCAAAGTTTTAGATTTCTTACGATAAGGGATGTTGGTTTGGGGGGAAGCCGCATATCCAAAATTTGCCAAAAAAGGAGTCTATGGAGAAAGCATTTCCAAGACATGCTGCATGGATTGGGGGGAAGTTAATCCAGCTCATGCATACTAAAATGGTTCAAGAACAAGTGAACACAATGAAGATCCAAGCTGAAATACAAGTTTTAAGACGAGGAGAACTCAGAGACAACTTCAGCTGTGGAAGCGCTTTGGAAGACTATATTACGTTGTTATTTGTACTTGTTAGGAACATTGTAAGTAATTCCATAAGTCCACATATTAGGGGAAGATTGTTAGCCCTAAAATATGGTGACTTATCTGGAATTACATTTATCATTTATAGTCCTGTCGGGTTAGTTTAGCTAGTAAAGCCTGGGACTATAAATACCCCCTCCATACTTCCATGGAGGGGTGAAGCTCACTTTTGTAAAAAGTGTGTGTGTTTTTTTCTCCTCTTTTCTCTCAACAAACATACACACTCTTCCCATCTCATTTCTCTTTTCTCTCTATAATGAATAAATTTCTCTTTCATTTTACCAAGCCTCTGAATCCGTGTTCTTGAGGTGAATCTATTTTAACATTAAGTTATCAACATGTTCTACATTATCTATATTGAGAGAGTCATTAGAAATTGTACCTTTTCTAATGATGTTACCGCGAAGATTACTACCAAAAATAACGTTACCTCCATTGTATGCCTTGTAAGTGGAGAAGAGCTTTTAGTTACCCATCATGTGTTTAGAGCATCCGCTATCTTTAATCCATTTATCGGGTTCCAAGTCGACTCCAAGGCATATCTATTTATATAGGACAATAACTCAAACATTTGGTCCCTAATATCTCATGGGTCCAAAGTTGTTAGTGCTAAACATCCCATGCATTTGTTGCATTTGGTTGGGATATGGAAATGATGAAATCATTCCCCAAGGCATGTAACTTTGATTTTGGAAATTATTCCAAGTTACGGAACAATCCAGTAGGATCCCGATTTTTGTCCTACATCATTTCTTCTTGGTTGTCGTGTTCTATTTCTAGAATAAGAGTTATTGACTCTTCTAGGTGGTGGAGTTTTTGATCTAAAATTAGGTTTTGAAAAATCAACTCCGAGTTTTGACAATGGCTTATAAAATTGTTTAACTTCATTATCACTAGCAAAGGGAACTTTGACGTTGTTTACTATTATGTGTTTTGGTCTAGGACCTAAAATAGATTTTTTTGAAGAAGACACACTATTTCTCAGATCCAGGCAGATGACTTGGCAGTCCATAAATTTCCTTTGAGGCCGCCTGTACAATAAGGGACCCCTTCGCCCATAAATAATATGGGAACCCATCCATCAAAAGACGCCTTCTCTTCTCCCTGGGCTTCACAAAATTTTATTTCTTTAGTTCCACTAGATGATGCTTCAAATGAATTAAACCTTAAATCCAATTTTTCTCCAGAGGGTTTTTGGTTACTTAAAATTTCATTTAGACAATGTGTACTCTTTTCAAATTTAGTTAATTTAATGGCTTCCTCTTTGAGTTTTTCATTCTCAATTTTAACCATATGACACTTTACACATTCGAGATTAACTCTCTTATTTTTCTCGAGTGTAGACACTTTTTCTTTTAGAATACTAAGTTCTTTTTCTAAACTATTTCTAGTGGCTTTTAATCTTTTGTTTTTAGTGATTATCTTTAGACTCGTTTTGCATAGTTTGTCATATTCATTATCTAGAGCTAAGTCGTCTATCGATGAGTTTTCATCACTAAATTAAGAGGAATCGAAACATACCTCATTTGATGCTTGAGCTACGAGACACGTCTCGTCTTTGACCTTCTCAACATCTTCTTCATCGCTATCACTCTAAGAACCTCTGACGAATGCTCTTTGGTTCTTGTCTTTCGGTGTTTTTAGACATTCTCCAATGAGATGATTTGGATCGCCGCATCTAAAACATTTTCTATCACGTTTACCGTTCTTGTCATCACAGGCTTCTTTGAACACTTTTGTCGTTCCCAACCAGGTTGTCCTCCAACAATCTTTTTCCCTCTTTCGTTTGAAGAACTTCTTGAAGTCTCTTACCGCCATGGTGTACTCTTCGTCTTTACTTTCGGAAGTCGAACACTCCTCATCACTAGATTCATTCTTAGCCTTTAAAGCTAGAGATCTCCTTTCTCCTTTAGCTATGACTATTTCAGAGTCTTTCTTGATGATCATCTCATGGACTTTGAGGTTTCCAATGAGCTCATCAAGGAGAATATGATGGTAGGTCTTTCTACTCTAGTCAAATCGCCGTGACTTTTGCTCTCCATTTTGGATGTAGAGACCAATGAAACTTTCTTAACAAATTCTTCTAAAATAACCCTTCATCAAGACTTTTTATTATACAGTAATAAAGTGTTAACTCAACAAAAAGCACTAATCTAAGATTTCGTCTTCGAAAATGACGAATTGTTCATATTGTTGAACCAAAAGGTCGATCTTATTATCTTTGACTTGACTATTACCTTGGTGGGTGATTAACAAAGTTTTCTAAATTTATTTTGCCGTATCACATATGAAAATCCTTTCATATTCTTTTCTTGGCAAAGCATTGTAAATAACCATTTTGGCTTCATTATTTTTTGCAAGTCTTCTTTTAAGATCATTAGTTTGTTTATCAAAAGGGACAACCTCATCAAGTTTGGTTTTCGGATTTTGAATAATGGGTTAAAAATCACCGTTGGTAATAACATGCCAAAGATCTAGATATTTTGATTTAACATATGTCTCGAATCTATTAATCCAATAAATAAAACTATCACATTCAAAAAGTGATGGTCTTTGCATAGATTGCCCTTCTAGATATTTGTCAGAATCCATAGATCGATCCAAGCTTTAAAATACAATATATTTTAAAAATCTTAAGTGACCTTGGTTTTTGATACCAATTATGGAAACTAGAAGGGGGGGGGGTTGAATAGTTTACAGGTTCATTTTACATTTTAAAAGTTTGCTTTCAAAATACTTAGATTCGAGTTGTATGTTCAACCATCCAGATAGAATTAACAAGTGTAATAATCTAAACAGTAACTAAATAACATGACAACAATAATAACGAGATAAAGGAATGAAACAATCAAGAACTATACGCAAGATTTTATGGTTCGGCTACGAAGCTCCTCTTCGCCCTACTCTACTCCCCGAGTATCCTACTTGAGATTTCACTATGCCAACAAGCTCCCTTTAGGCGGAGAAAACCGTTTACACGTTACTTACGTTATTTTCCGGCACTAAGCTAAATGTCGAGTCTTAATCTTAGCTAGAACCAATCTACCACTTCACAAGCACTACACAATCACAAGATCTACACTATCGGATTTACACACAATCCGAATCACACAATTACACAAGATAATTATAATAGAGATTTGATGCTTAGAAGAAGAGATGAGAGATCACTAAATAACAATTCGTAAATAACAATTCGTTTTTTGGCGAATACGAATTTTCTTCTCTTGCACTTGATAGAAGAATGAGAAAGATGAGATTGGATCACTTAAAACAAGATCAAACAATGTTAGTGATCAAGAAATTTAGAGAGAGAAAGAAAGTTTTTAGAGAGAGAAAGTTATTTGAAAAATTCGTGCAAAGAGGTATCTTTTTCTGCCCGAAATAGTACAGTATTTATAGACAGGATTTCCAACGGCTAGCTGGTGGCGGTCCTGGCGGTCCCAGATATATATGGGGGCCGCCAGGCCTATAAGGGGCCGCCACTAGAGTACGCTCGTGTTTTTGTCTTTTTGTGGGGAAGGTTGTATCTGGTATAGAAGCTTTCATTTTGGGGGAAAAAACCAGATTCAAATTAATTATTATCTAAATAAAACATTTTCTTTTATTAAAAAGTATTTTTGTATATTTATTTTGTAGAAATACTTTTGTGAAAATGTAATACAATGGTTAAGAAAAAATATTTTCTTGATCACTAATCATGCTTAATGATTTGTTTGTACATACCTTAAGTGATTAATCTTAGGAATAAAATTTTACGATTAATAATTTGTAAACGTTTATTTTTATCGTAAACGTATTTACATTTTGTTATTATCAAAACGTTGAGAGGTCGAAAAATATAAATAACGTTTTTAGACATTATTTGTATTAACATGAAGTTAGTTGATAATATTCTGGATCCGTTTACATAAGGCTTAAGAAGAGAGTAAGTTTGTAAGTCGTGTAGAGGAATGGGACTAAAACCCCTTGAAAGTTTATATGAAGGAAAACCTGGAGATCCCAAGATCTGGGTTTAATAGGACAATCTACTTGTATAAACCGAGATCACTATAGGGGAGTAATAAACTCCATATTCATTTAAAGGAGTTAATAAACTTCCTAGTCCATTCTTATGACAGTGACAATATGAGGTTAAGCATATTCTGTTAATGATTAATGGAGAATCACCTATGTAAGAGAGACGTGGGGTCGCTTCAAAGAGAATTGTAGGGGTAATGTTCATGACCATAATGAACATAACTATGAGAACCAAAATGTGTCAAGGAGATATTTCTGTGAATATATATTTTTGTCTACACAAACAACAGACAGTTCAAAGACATCAAACTCTACTGGTTGCTAGGAGACTAAGTATATTTCACGAGACTTACCTATCCTATGCAAATATCAACTACAAAACTCTATTACAACTTCATGTCTTTGATATTTTGTTTCCTTTTATCAATTTCATTCATGTGAAGGATTGTTGAAAAATATGATCAAATGATTGAATAACAAT
>BQNB010139336.1:2943-16280 GCA_026074375.1 Tanacetum coccineum
GTACACTAAGTGCATGTGAAATATATTAAGTGTGGATCAACCATATTAGGGGGCAAGGTAGTATGAATACTATTACCCGATGGTATCCTTTCTACACAATCATGTTTCCCTAGACATAACAGACAAAAGCTGGTTTTCTAGAGGCTAACATGCACATCTATCACAAAAAGCAACACCACTAAGATCTACATTCTAGGTTTTATAGAATCATAAATAAACACAATAGAAAGTTTAGCTAAGCATGTTAAAGATAAAGCAAAAGCATAGATAGATCAAACAACACATAGACATATTAAATTACTAAATAAACCTTACTTGATTAAAATATGAGTTGGAGGAAGTACAATAGGGTTTTTAGGCCCTAAATTTGTCCCAAACAGTTGCTAAACAGACTAGAGTTCGTACCCTCTTTTTATTCTAAAGTTACACACTCAAAACCCTAAATTCGGGTTTGTATATATAGGAAAAACGTTGTGACGACGTCGCGTTTTAATTGTGACGCTATCATGAAAGAGAATATTCTAGATAATGGGTTGGGTCGTATGCTCTGACGCCGTCATGGAATCTCGTGATGCCGTCTTGATCTTCGTGGTTACGGCGTCACGTTGTATTTTTGACGCCGTCTCCAGCCACTGTAAAGAAATTCTTGATCAACGTTGGTGTAGGTCTGTAGTCTTGTCCGTTTCTTCTCCAAATGAGCCCAAGTCACGTGTAATTCTTCCAAATGCCTTTCAAAAGAGAAATACCTAAAAATGAATGATTAAGTACCTATTTTGAGCATAAATGCATGATTTAGGTGGTTAAACGACCGCAAAAAGTGTATAAAATGACAGCTCATCAGTTACATGACCATAATCATGGTCATTAAGTTAATTTTGAAACCGCCCATTTTATAAGTTAAGTTAATGTGAAGAAAGTTGATTTGTGAATTTTATATATACATGATTGACATAGTTAATCCATCTTTAAAATTTTAATCTAAAAATTATAACTTCAATAGGTTCTAACACCATGGCTTACATCAATCATTCGACAAGTTATATCTTCATCAATCATTAAGGTAAAAATAAATTTTTATAAATAATTAGGTTCTTGATTATCTTATTCGATTATTATATTGTTAACGAGTTATATTTTTCACTTTGTTATTTAGATGAACCTAGATAGCGCTGACAAAAATGATCCAAATGAAGTTCAACTTCAAGATGAAGACATCATGTACAATATTGCTTCAAGTGTTGAGGTAAATTTGGTATATGTTTTGATATTTAATTTGTTAGTGTCATTGTACTTACTAGCAAGTACCTAAACCATCCTATCAAAAAAGATGTCACCTTTTAATAAGATCGCTCAAATTTGAACCTTATGTTATTTGAATGTGAAATAGTCGCATCGGTATGGTTTATAGTTATTTTAATGAAAATTTATTATTATTTCGTAAAGTTATTGTTAGAAAAAACATATTATTGAACAATGTTTGCTCGCCACAATATTTAGATGCGGCAGCAGGTACCCAACTAGTCTCTTCTAAGAATACGCATATTGTTGATACATATTCTTTGATTTTATGTTTTAAATATATACTAGGTCATCTAACTTCTTTGCTTTTTGGGTTGTACAAGTTTTTAAAAATGGATCACACTACCGTACATTTTCTACGAGTAACATACAAACCATCAGTAATTAACACTGCAATCATTCTTTAACCTCTAAAACCTACAACGAAACTCTCCCAAAGTTTATATTCCGATCAGTCCATGGTTTAAAACTGCTATTTGAGTTATACTTGTCCATCATTTCGTAAGCCTATTTTAGATGGTTCTTGGACTTGTTGTAAAGTCATTTGGTTGAGTACAATGGATCTAATTATCATCAAAATGGTTTCGAAAAAAGTTATTCATGGGTTAAATTGGTAAATGGGAGGTCTTAGTTCACATTTTTTCTTAGGTAAAGGTTTTTCTACCCTGGTAAAGTATATTAATCAATATAAGTTTAGGCAAAATGGTAGATGTACCAAATTGACTTTACAAACACACGCACCACTAGAGCTTCTAACTGACAACTATTAGATTGACATGCCAATCTTAAGAATAAGCTAACCTAGACAATACCAATTAATACTACACTACAATGCATATATCGACTAGGAAAAAGAAAAACACTATGTTGGATTGTTATTTAACAATGTATGGGAAACTTCCAAATATTAACCACCTTCTCAACTCGACTAGCCTTTTTGAAACTAAACGTTAACATCTTAAGCCGTACCATCGACCAAATAACTTTAGCAATGTGCTCTGTTGATCTCTTTTTCTTTTTAAATAGTATTCCATTTCGTTCTTGCCAAATAAAATATGTAGAAGTCGCAAAAACGAGTTTGGTAATTACACCTTGATTTGATTTCTTTTTCGCGATTGGAGTCAAGCAATCGGTGATCTGGTCTAACGAGCATGGCATATAAAGAAGCTCAACTCTCATTCTAATCAGGAGCCATACTTGAGACGAAAAAGAGTAATCAAATAAAAGGTGTTCATGAGAGTCACGACATGTTTCACACAAAGGGCATCTAGACAGGTTTACGTTAGTCAAGGGAGTAACATCTCATTATTGTAGACGATATTGAGTCTTCAGCTTTCTTCCAATAACTAACCAAAGATGAAAGGCGTGATGAGGGAAAAAATGTCCAAAGCAAACAACATACGCCCTTGCCATTATATAGCCATGATATCTAATGTCATCCCATATGGTACCAACATAAAATGGTTTAGTAATATCTAACCTAGACTTCCACACAACCTGATCATTATCTTCACTGAGACTTGGAACAGTCATAGCATAAATGAGAGGATACCTATTTGCCCATTCTAATGGCCACGTCTATGCATTTTGTGAAACAACATCAGCCACTGTTGTTTGCATGGAGAAACCGTCTGCATGTATATCACGCGGAGTGATAGATTGAATAACATGACTATGCATAGACCAATTATCAAACCATGCCGAAATAGATGAACCATTACCAATTTTATACCATATAAACTTACGAATAATAGGGCGAATTTGAAGGATTTTACATCATCCCTATGTCATATTACCTCGGAAAGGATAATCCTAAAAATTATGACCTGGAAGCTTATGAGTATGGATCCATTTTACCCAAAGCGACTCTTTACGAGTAAGAATGCTCCACACATGAGAAGAAATAAGGGCGACATTAAAGTGATAAAGTCTTCGAATGCCAAGACCACCCTCATCCTTAGGAAGGCAAATATCTTCCCACCAGTACACCAAAGAAAACTATGCATAAGTTGCTCAATATCCGACATAATACGTGATGGGAGAATAAAAACCGATGACCAATACACATGCATAGATGCAATCATCGACTGACCAATACATAAAATAAAAACAACGTTTGGTTGAATTGTAGTAGAACACGAGAATAACTTTAGATTAGAGTCGTGTATATTATACACACACACACACACACACACACACACACACACACACACACACACACACACACACACACACACATATTATATATATATTATTACTTATATATATATATATATATATATAGATATATATATATATATATATATATATATATATATATCCTGAGGTGTACAATTACACACAACATTATATATTTGGGGTCATAAAATTTACTTTTAACAAATATTTGTTAAAAATAAAGTTAGAATGATAACACTAAGCTTTTTTTTCCCTTTCATAAGGCAGTATGTATATTTTTTATTAAAGAAATGGCATTGAATGAAAATCATTTCCAACAAGACAGCTGGAAATGAATATATCTTTGATTCAAATGGTGGTATTTGTTAAGGACCTCGGTTTATACCTTGGGTTTTTTTGGTTTTAGAGCACAGGGCTACCCACTTCACGGGCCGGTCAACCTTTAGGACTACCTCCGGGTGTATATGGCCGTCGGCCCCCTTCGTTGCGGTTGTTTTTCCCTTGGGGTATCCCGGGTCTCTTTTGGGGACAGCCATGACGGGACGGTGTGGTTCTCCACCTATCCTCGGGTAGCTTACCCCCTCACCTCCCCTCCGGTGCCCGGATTCTTCTGGGTTGTGGTCCGTCCAGCGTGGGAGGTTTGGGGATGAAGCAAGATAAGACGATGGTTAGGCGGGGGAACGTACAAAACTATAAATATTACATGTGCATGAGGTTATGAGTTACAATGGCATTGGCCATTCACCACCTTAGCCCATATGTCTTATCACATGCAATATATATCCAAAGACAATCATTCATTAAAAAACCAAAGCTGTTTGACTTTATATACTAATAGGGTTAAATTAAGAAAAAAAAGACCATTTGTACACGAATGGTTTTAGATAGTAAAACAAGTTGAGTTGGACTGCATGGTGTGGTGTTCCAAAATCTCTAGGTGAACATTTCAGGGCGGCCAGCCATAAAAAAGTATGAGGAGGGTCACATACATGTATTTGACAATTGAGTAAAAAAATATTTTTTGGTTACCCGAATTTTTGGCTTGATATTACGAGCCGACTGCTTTTTTTCATAGCCCGAAGTCGCAGGTGAACCTCTGTGACCATTTTGACGTTCCTAACTTCCTGGTAGAAGATCAAAGATTATGATATTTATGAAAAAAACTGCTCGCAATTGTTTAATCCTCAAATAACTACTTTCATATGTGCTTTCTCTTTGTAGGCTTTTTATGTGAGCTTAATAGTTTTGGAGGGACCAAAATCTACCAATATGCACGCATTTGCAGATAACTTTATTTGTTTGACTTTAACTTTGACTTCTATAGTGGGCAACATAAATATATGAGTAAATTATATAAGTGGTCCTTGTGGTTTGACAAAATTACATTTATGGTTTTTAATATATGAAAGTTGCATTTTTGTCTTTATCTTTGCAAAAAATAATACTGAAAGTCATCCGCCTTAACAATGATGGTGTTTGGATTTCGGATCCGCTCCTTATTAAGGAAATATTTCTTAACTTCTTCAAAGACAAGTTCCAAGCTCATGATTTCCAAGTCATTTTTTCTCTTTTGGCTCTCTCTACAGGTTTATGCACTCGTGACCGTGATTCCCTCGAGACTTCTGTCTCATGTGATGAAATTAAATCGGCTATTTGGGATTGTGGTAGAAACAAAGCCCCCGAGCCCGATGGTTTCTCTTTTGCATTCATAAATAAATATTGGGACCTTTTGAAGACGGATATTTGTGGTTTCGTTAACTCTTTTTTCGAGTCTGGTTCGATGCCTTAAGGTGCCAATTCATCCTTTTTCACGCTTATTCCAAAGGTCAATAATCCTATTTTTATTAAAGACTTTCGCCTCATTTCCCTTATTGGCATTCATTATAAGATCATCGCTAAAGTGCTAGCAAATTGGCTCTCTAAAGTTATTGATAAGATTTTTAGTAATGAGCAATCCGCTTTCATTTTGGGTTGTCATATTCTTGACGGTCTGCTTATTCCCAGCGAGGTGATAGATTTGTTCAAAAAAAGGAAGAAAAAGATGTTAATCTTCAAGGTTAACTTCGAAAAAGGTTTTGATTCGGTTAGTTGGAAATATCTAGACTTTGTTCTCATCAGCCTTGGTTTTGGTTCAAAATGGCGAACTTGGATTAGAGCTTGCCTCAATTCTTCTAGAGCGTCCGTCTTGATTAATGGTAGTCCTACTTCTGAATTTTCTATCAAACGAGGTTTAAGGCAGGGCGATCCTCTTTCGCCTTTTTTATTCATCCTCATTATGGAGGGTTTTCATTGTGCCATCTCTAATGCGGTCAATTCTGGTCTTATTCGTGGGGTCAAGATTGGTTCTTCAGATATTATTTTATCTCATCTGTTTTACGCAGACGATGTGGTTATTTCAACTGAATGGAATGTTAGAGATTTAGATAATATCATTCGAGTGCTTCACGTCTTCTACTTAGCTTCGGGTCTCAAGATTAATATTCATAAATCCAACATTTATGGTATTGGAGTCTCAAATGAAGAAGTGTCTATTATGGCTACTAGTATTGGTTGTGCTCCAGGTTCCCTTCCTTTCACGTACCTTGGGCTCCCGATTGGTTCCAACATGAATCTCATTTCCAACTGGCAACCCCTGATTGATCGCTTCCAATCGAGACTCTCTCCTTGGAAAGAGAATATGTTATCTATCGGTGGTCGTCTTACCCTTATAAAGGCAGTTCTTGGCAGCCTTGGTATCTACTATCTTTCTATCTTCAAAGCTCCCGAGCTTATCTTAAAAGCCTTGGAAAGATATCGAGCTACATTTTTTTGGGGTGGTTCGCATGATAACAAAAAGATTGTTTAGATTAAATGGTCAAACGTTCTTTCTTCCTTTGATAAAAGCGGGTTGAATATTGGTAGCTTAAAGGCTTTTAATCTTGCTCTGCTCCAAAAGTGGCATTGGAGGATGCATTCTTGTCCGAATGCCTTTTGGGTCTAAATCATCAAAGCCTTACATGGTAAAAAGGGTGGTTTTGATGTTCAAGGTTGCAACTTTAATGGTACGTGGTCAAGGATTATTGGTTCTTCTAACTATCTTCACTCGAAAGGCATCATCCCTCTTAATTCCCTCCATTTTCGCGTGGGTTGTGGCACTCGTATATGCTTTTGGAAAGACATTTGGATTGGAGATTATACTCTTCAATTCCGATACAATAGGCTTTATCACTTGGATCAAGATAAAGATTGCCTCATTATCGACAGTATTAAAAATGGGCAATGGAAATGAAATTGGTCTAGGACAAATATCGATGTTCGTAACACGGCTTATTTGAGGGATTTGCTTACCGAAATTAGCCTTATTGACATAAATGTTGATGAGGACTCTTGTGTTTGGTCGATAGCAAAAGCCGACGTCTTTACAGTTGGGTAAACGCGTCGCATTATTGACTCTATGCTTCTTCATTCTTTGGTTCCTCCGACTTCTTGGTACAAAGTTCTGCTAAGCAAAGTTAATATTTTCTTATGGAGATTGTATTTGGATCGATTGCCGCATCGCTTGAATCTCTCTTCTCGTGGTATGGATATTCAATCGATCTTGTGTCATATGTGTAACGGTAATGTGGAATCTTCGTCTCATATTTTCTTTGAGCGCGACATTGCTTCTGAGGTTTAGAGAATGGTTTGGAATTGGTGTGATATTCCCCTTCCTTCTTTTTCATCTCATGATCAAATGAGAAGTTGGTTATGTTCGTAGCAAGTTTCTAAAGAGAAGAATCACCATGTGATAGTTATTTTTGCTTCTCTTTGTTGGTGGCTTTAGAGGTACCGTAACAACGTCACTTTTTGTGCTCATCCAATGAGAAAAAGTAACCTCTTTGATAATATCCGCTCTTCTTCTTATAATTGGCTTTCTCATAGGGGACGCTTGACGAGTAATTGGGTTGAATGGCTGAAAAATCCTTTGTTGCCCGCGGGTTCGTGACGATAACTAGTTGGAGTACTAGTCGGAGAACTAGTTGGAGAACTATAGTTTGGAGAACTAGAGGTTGGAGAACTGATCGAAGTTTTATTCAAAGATCTTGTTAGAGAAATACTTGGGGAACTAGTTGGAGAACTAGTTGGAGAACTAGTTCGAGAACTAGTTGGAGAACTAGAAGTTGGAGAACTAGTTTAGGGTTTCTTGCATCTATTTAGTTCTTTAGCTTCATCATTTCTAACTTGTTTTATTCCTTTGGTGCTTGTTTGGGTCTACATCAAAATCACTCTAGAGTGAAAACCGGTGACTCGGCCTCTATGAGTGGAGATTTTTCTCTTATCGTGACAAGAGTTTTTTCATCCCTTTTGTAGTCCCTATAGTTAAAGCCTCGCGTGGAGTCTAGAATTTGTTGTTTGTATTTTATTCTAGTCTGTACTGTTTCTTGCTTCTATCATCTTACTAGTAGCAGTTATTTTATTTATATATATCTCTTTGTCGTTCAAAAAAAAAAATAGGTTGTAATGTTGTATTATAGCCATTGTCCCTAAATCTAATCCTTTCCTAGTTAAGATTTTCATCTTTGTTTGGAATCATATGCACAAAATATTTTTTACTTTGAGATTATTCTTTTCATAATTATAGAAGTAATTAAACTTATTTCAAACCGTTATGTTAGGGAAAAAGCGTAAGATAAAAATGTAAATAAGGCATCAACAAAAAAAAGCAATCTAATTATGTGGTTAATTAGTTCAATCATGTCATAATCAGGGTATATCTATGAAAACAAAAGATGTCGAATTAAGATTCTAATAAGAACTTAAATAAAACTAAGAACTACACATCAATTATTTTCAAAGTTGCAAAAATCGTGAATCGGTAGTTGGACGATCGACTCTCATAACTTGGGGGAATCAGTATAAGCGGGATTAATCGTAATGAATGGAATTGGTATGTCTGATAATTTTTAAGTATTTCTGACGAGTTTGGTATTTCTGACAAATTTTGCCTATTTTTGGGAAGATGTTTAAAAAACAACTTGTAATGGATATAATCAGCTACTATAAGTAATTAAAACAAGTTTACAATGAATTTTGAGTATTTCCGGCAAGATTTATAGGTTTTGACAAATTTGACCACCATTGATCGTTGTTGATCATGTTGATCGATTTGTTCGATCGATTTACACATATCTTTGTTAGGCCTTTTTTCAACACTAAATGTTATACTTATACAAAATCTTAACTACAAAGTTTTATAACGCAAATCTCTAGCTACAATTCAAAGTAACATTCAACATATATATTCTTAAATAATCACACTAAATCTAATTATTCAAGATTGGAATCTTTCATATATTTCTTGGACCGACCGTTATATGCATCAGATCCAGCAAGGATTTATCTCCACGAAGGTTTGAGCACTTTCACTAGTCTTGTTAGGTGGACCATTTTAGAAGCTATCACGTAGGCTCAGTTTTTTTGTTTTTATCATGAACTCTACACCTTATATAAACTTTACGAGTAACACATTTCATTTGCACACTTTCACTCACCTCCTTAACTATCATAACTCACGGCTTTTGTTACATCAGTATTACGTCGTCATCATGGACACATCATTACACCATGGAAACTTTCCCACAAAAGCAATATCACACGTTTACGACTGTTAGTCCACCATTACTTAAACCACTTCAAAAGCTAACAGCTTCAGCTCTAGACATGTTCGAATGGTCACTTATCAAGCTAGAAAAATAACATAAGCTATCTAAACTGGTTGACCCGACGGTTCAGCTTGTGGGAAATTTTGCACCAGTTCAAGAGTGTCCGGTTCGACAAGGACTAGAAATAGTTGGCGAAATACCGATTGAGTTAAGTGGGATCTACTTAAGAAATGGCGCCAACTCGTATTTAAGCCAAAAGGTGGTCACCATTTTTTTGATGGTGATGGAATGATACATGCCGTAAAGTTAGGGCCGAATAATACAGCTTGCTACTCTAGCCGGTTTACTAGAACAAACCGGCTAGACAAGAAGTATTATTAGGTCAGGCTTGTTTTCCTAAGCCAATTGGTGAGCTGCATGGCCACCTTGGCCTGGAATGTTAGCTTATTTTATGCTAGAGGGTAGCGGCTTATTAGACACGCTCTCATGGGTATAGGGTGGCTAAGCCGGCTGGTTTTATTTAATGGAAGTTTGTTAGGCAATGTCCAGAGGATGATTTAACCTTATTGTGTCAAGATAGAAGAGTTGATAGGTGATCGTTGTGACAGTGTATCGGTTCTATTATATTGGACAAGTTAAATGTCCGTTAATTGCGCATCCGAAAGTGGACCCTGTCACAGGTGAACTTTTTTCGTTGAGTTACGATGTTGTAAAGAAACCTTACCTTTAATTCTTTAGCTTCGAGAAAAATGGTCACAAGTCACGTGAGGTGTCTATTTCACTGGACCACCAATAATGATACATGACTTTGCGATCACGCAAAGTCACGTGATCATTCCTGATCAACAAGTGGTGTTCAAGTTATCCGAAACTGTACGGGGCAAGTCACCCGTGGTGCTTGACCCGAATAAAGTGTCAAGATATGGTGTTCTTGTTGGGATATGTCCATATCATAAATAAATATACGGCCATAAATTACGTGAGCCTATGGGGGCACACGCGTTTACACAGAGGATACGTTTATTAATGTAATTAATATATTGTATATTAATTATATTAATATGTTTCACGAAATAATTAAATAGTCGAACAAGAAAAGAAGGAGGGGTTCGAATGTCGTTTTTAGCAAACAAGAGGAGGTGTTTGAGCATGACTTGAAGAACAAATTTTAGGCTATATATAAACCCCCTTGCCATTCATTCGGTTAAAAAAAAGATATATATGATATCAAAAGTCAAATCGTTTGACGACACAAAAGTAATACCAAAACCTATTCCTTTTCTCATGAGTTTGACAAGAATATAAAATCAATATGTTGTGCATGCTATTGTTAAATCATACTTGGACCACCCATGGGCCTTGGGCCGGACTAGATTACTAATCTAATCCTTATACTAACTACGAGCTAAGACTATTACAAATTTGGAAGTGACCGACACTTTTCGTGTTTCCAACACTTACAATCCCTAGTCATATGACCAACTCTCTTACAGTTTCCATATCTCATAGTACACGGCCCTGCATGATGTATCTTACACTTGCTGCAGTAGGGAAGGGATCCAACATACCCTTTTTTCTCATTGTTCCCAACCGTGTATGCTCTTGCCACATTCTGGCCTCCAACATTCTGTCGCTTGAAAACTGGTTGCTGTCCACGATTGTCTCTCGTGTTATTCTCCAACCTTCTTTTGTTTTCAGCACTTCTAGCATCTCCCTTCAACTTTTAACCCATTAAATTGTTGGTAATGCGAATTGTATCTTGAAGTTGAGTGGGCTCAGCAGCAATCACATTCCCCTGAATATTGTCAGGCAACCCTCCAACAAACCTCTCAACTTTGTCCTCCTCACTTGGGACCATTCTAGTACACAACAACACCAACTCCTAAAATCTTCTAGTATAAGCAGTCAAGTCGTTTCCTTTCACAGCCAAGTTCCATAACTCGATCTCCATCTTCTAGACCTAGTTTCTTAGACAGTACACTTCTGTCATCAACTTCATAAGTTCTGCCCAACTCATGGCATAGGCGGCCTCAATCCCAATTGTTCTCTTGTGGGAGTTCCACCAAGTCAATGCAATGTTCAGAAGCGTGCACGAAGCATACTTCACTTGGTACTTCTCTGGACAGTTGCTAATATGGAAAACTGTTTCTATCTTCTTAAACCAACGAGTCAACCCAACGACTCCTTCAGTTCTATTAAAGTTAAGTGACTAACACTTTAGGAAGTCTTGATATGTGCACTCTCTAGCAGGCATAAATCCTCTAAAGTTATAGCCATATTCTCCTTCGTTCCCATTACCATTTCCATTTCCTCCATCTCCATTTCCTCCATTTCTATTTCCTCCATTTCTATTTACTTCTTCTTGTTCACCCTCATCTCTCATAAGGGGTTCAAGGTTTCTGACAGCATCGCGCGCTCTCAATGCTTCTGCCATCCGGCGATCACTTTGTTCGTTGACTCCTTCACGCTCTAGGTCGTGTGTTAGGCATTGTCCTATATCATAACAATACACAACACGATGAAAATCCATGGCGATACGAGATTGTTAACGGGGTTCGAAAATAAAATAACAAGTATTATTATACGAAAATACAAAATCATAATATCTTTTTGATAATGCCACGATTTAGTAATAATGCAATATGCAATAAGCAATAGAAAATATCATTAAGTTAAAATATCGAACATAGAATGGTAACACTTGATTTCATATCATCAATACTAGATGTTACAACATCGTTCCAAAATATAGGATTTACAAATCCCAAACAATTAGTTAATATTAGGCGTTACAAGTCAATACTAGGATAATGGCGAAGCAATCTAAGAACGGTAACCCAAATGCCTCCTGGCGCAAGCCTCAAGCCTAGCAATCCTCATACGATCATAAAATCTGAAACGACGAATCAGTCTCAACTCCCTCTACACACGCAACTCCCTACGTCAAAATCGGGTAACTCTCTGACTCTCAACATCCACAATGTCTCTAAGTCTCCTATTATCCTGCTCCAGCTCCTGAATCCTCTCCAACATATCAGCACTCTGTTGTCCTATCGCTACTATCCTATGTCCTTGATCCCTCTGGATACTCTCAATAACCTAAATATGATGAACCGGAATCTCCTCGGTATGATCATGAAACCTCTGAACCAAATCTACCAAAGTCTCATACGTAACCTCTACAGCTCCCTCCTGAACAGGCTTAAGAATATCATCAACTACCACTGGGTGAGTAGCTGTATCCACTCTAACCTCAACTGGGCCTCTCATACCCGTCTAAATCTCCTCTTGATCAATAACCACAACTACAACTCTAGCATCAATCCCTCTATCTCTAAGAGCATCCGCATAAGCGAAACACTCGTCAATCTCTGCCTGAGTCTTAGGGTCAATCTCAATCCCGTCACTCCTCATAACATCAACATCCATCTCTAAATCAGTCCCTCTAGACCTAGACGGCTCAGAACTCTCATCCTCAAAGTCAACTCCCAATCCGACCTCTCTAGGTACATACGGCTCAAAACTATCCTCTGAACAATCCTCTAAATCCGTCGCCGACTCATATCTCCTAATCCTCTTAGGTGATGGTAAAAGATCGGCACGTGCATAAGACAATGCTCCAAGGGTAGGTGAAGATAATGGCACAGATGCAAGGTGATCTACTCCTCTTGCGAGAAGGACTCGCAGAAGAAGAATCTTGAGATGGTCTCTCGGAATAAGTAGATGAACGGTGAATACTCGGTACCAAAGAACATAAATGATGGTTAGGTCTCGCACCCGATGGTGATACTGGTAATGAATGATCAGAAGATGAACGACTAGATGCAGAATCAGATAAAGCATTAGTAGAAGAATCCGATGAAGTCTCTGATGATGAGCTTGATGATGAACTCGATGATGAATCATCCAAAGAAAAATGATCCAAAGAAGAATAGTCAATTGAATGTCTCACAGCAAGACGATGAGTAGGCAGTGGTCCAACCCTCTTCCTCGCATGAGGGATAGGTTGTCCTGGTGCAAGAACCATGACTCGACGTTGAAGTGCACCAGATGCTGTAAGTGACCTCTGAGTAGAAAGGGTAGTCTCAGTGAATGGTGTGCCATGGGTAGGTGATGGTGGTGTATCGGGTATATCACTATCTGAAGAATCATCGGTCGATAAAAGAAATGGTGAAGTAGCTGGTAGTGGTGATATATGATCTGATGACGAATCCTCGGATGGATCAAACTCCGTATCAG
>BQNB010139337.1:0-17573 GCA_026074375.1 Tanacetum coccineum
TCATCAAAGATCTTCAAAGTCAAACAAGATAGGGGAGATTGTTAGCCTGATGAAGAAGAGGAGATTGGGAGCTTTTAAGACAAGTATGAGCATGTCGGTAAAAAGCATAAGTTGATCAAGAAAGTTAAATCAAGATGATTCAAGTCAAGGAAATGATGCAATATTAAAGATCTCAAGCACTAAAAGTCAGACCACAAAGGCTTAAGATCAAGATCACAAAGCATGAAGGAACAAGCCCATTACAAACAAGAAAAGACGAAGACAAGATCTAAGAAGGCAAAGCACAACATCAAATCAAGATAACTTCAACATTGGGGGAGTTAAAGTCAAATCAAGATAAACTTAACATTAGGGGAGATTGTTAGCCTTAATTTTATTAAGTCAGACAAAAATGTAATCGATCATCCTAGTTATTATCAATCTTCATTTATAATAGGCTAGTCGGGTTTAACGGGCTTGGACTTTAAGTTAATATTGTCCATGTTTCAGGCTAAAGCCCAACAACAAGCCAAGCTCGACCCATTAAGTAAGTCCAACGCCTACATAAGGCTTGGACTATAAATACCCCTTCACCTCATGTGGTGAAGGGTGTTGCTTACCATTTGTTTCATTTGTGTAATCCACCATCTCCTCTCCTTCTCTCTTTTCTTCTTTTCTTATTCGGCATATGTATGCTTATTGGTTATGCTTATTAGGTTGTGATATGGATAACATATTGGGATAACAGTTAGTTACTATCTTACCGATTGATTCGTTAATTCGTGTTGAGCATTCCTATGCCTAGATGCCCTTTTGAGACTACCCATGGACATAAGATTGAAAATTAATTTAGAAAAATTAGTTGGCGTGTTAAAGAATAAAGAATTTAATAACACGCCAAAAGTTTTGAAGCATGTACACCTTTGGACTTTGGTCGTTCTTGATGTTTTTGTATTAGTCCTTGAAACCTATTAAGATTCGCACACTATTAGTCCCTGTATTTGATAAAACTACGACGTAGTTAATAGTGTCTAACTTCGCCGTAGTTTTTCTTACTCAGCTTTATATTTTTGGCATAATATAACTACAGCGTAGTCCATACGGGCTAACTACGCCACAGTTGTGACGTCAGCATAATCCATTTCCAACAATGATTAACTATGGTGTAGTTATTATGTCAAATTACGCCGTAGTTCTTCGTAAGCATAAATATCCTTCCCACTAATAATTAACTACGACGTAGTCTTAACGGTCCAACTACGTTGTAGTCTCTTCTAGAATGCGGTTTTTGTTGTGTTTTGTCCCTTTTGCCGTTTTCTGCATCTTTTCCGTTCCAATGCCTAATTACTTGAACCTGTAACATAAACGAATTAAGTACCATATTCATATAAAAATAGTATAAAACAAGGCAATACATGCGGGAATTTGATATATAAAAGTATTAAACATTTGATGTTATCATTGATTGATACCCTTCTTCACCATAAACGAACATAAGCGGCAATTGCAGATACATTTAGCATGTATACAACCTATTTACCCTCAGAGCAAGGCCTGAATGCTGTTTAATAATTATTTCAAAATCAGTTTTTGTATTTGGACCATTCTTAAACACTATTACCCCAATTGACAAAGCAGTTGGTAGTTCGTATTCGTGAGTCCCATTGAAGTTATACAATATAATTTGAACTCGGGAATATCAGTCTACATATCTTTATTTCTTGCCATTCAAAATAGCTTAACAATGCATTATGATTATCCAAAAAGTCGATGAGACCTTCAACAACTCTCTTTTTAGACCACATGCATCTTCACCACAAAAGTGACTCATCCGGTTAACAACTTCATTGTCTGTATCATATATGTATAGCTTTAGAAACATTGGCGGGTCCCCGGATCCAATGGTATATTTGTCCGAATACTTTGAAGACATAAGGTCCTCTTTCGTTATTAACTGAGTCATCTAGTTTAGCACCAAGCGATGTCATGCTAAACATTTAGTTACACTGTAACACCCCCAAAATGGGTCGCAGCGGAATAAGGATCCGGGGCATGTTACTTCAAGATCAACATCACAAGATATATATAAGAACGACACAAAAGTCGTTTAAACTGATACATTGGATTTAAATAAAAGATATATTACAAAAGCTTATAGCTTTACTTGTTCTTTGTTTCATATTACAAAAGACAACATAGATTTCCTAAAACATGATACACATAAGTCTTTAACTGTACAATCCAAAACATTATCCAATGCATCCTTGGCATCTCGTGCCTAATGATCTCCTGAAAACATTGCTTAAAACGTCAACAAAATTGTTGGTGAATTCATAGGTTAATGTATCTAAATTATGCAGACCGCAGACCTTTCACGTGAAGTTACAACATATGCCACAATCACAAACCAAATTATTGCTGCACTAAGCTCAGAACCGAAGCTCGAACCTGAAATTTGCTAGTTTAGCAGGTATTTGCCCGTACAATGTTGTAACCCGCAACATACCAAGTCCGACAGGTCAACGTTCGTTCCTAGTGATAGCATCACCCAAACCGGGAGGATAATCCCAAAATCTTATTTCTATCATTCACGCTCACAATAATGTAATTCACAACACATCTATGAAATTAACAGTTCAGAATAATAGGGTGGGGTGGGGGGGGGCCTCAGGAGGGTTATCGCTACTTAGGCAACACATAATCAATATACTTTCAACACTTGCGTCCAATTTATAAAACAAAGCATGTTCTCCACCCCAAAATAATAATAAATCAGTAAAACTGAAAAAAGTGGGGCTATGAACTCACCTTGAGTACAGATAGCTCAATAATTCTCAGATCAAACGTCACACAAACATAAATGCTACCTAATTTAAATTAAGGTTGTATAAGTACTGATACTTATATATTAACACGAATATAATCATATAGTCGTTACATCATCCTATCGTTTTTCCGGGGCTATCATATAAAGAGGTCCATGACATTACGTATGAGGAGTTTAGGACACTTAAATCGTAAATCCAACAACTCATCGATACGCCATCCGAAGAGCTCAATAGAAACTCCCTAGTAATATAGCACTTTTAGTAACACACAATATCCTATATAGCATAATCACCGACTAATCATTTAGAAAAAATAGAATTTATAAAGTAAAAACGTTTAAAAAATATACTTTTCATAAAAATGACTCTAAATGTTCCTCGTTTTAACTCCGTTGCTTCGCGTTTTCTTACGTCCACGCTTCGTAGTAAACAGTGATTCAAATATTACATTTTAAAGTTTTAAAATTCTGTGATAAAGTTAAAATTTACTGTTCACAACAGCTCATTTGTCGTTTTAGCTAATTAAGTAAACTCGTAATCGCGATAACATATTCGTTTTAACTCCGATTTTAGTGATTCCTTCGAGTACGTTCACAGAAATTAAAAAGAGGTAAAATACTTTTTATACAGATAAATCCACTGATAGAATGTGATTTTTTACTGTTCTCTCACATAGTTTATAAAATAACCTTTATAACTTATATCGAAAAATTTCGTAATTTACTCCTTATAGTTCCGTTCTCAACGATTCTGCGGTACATCTCGATAAAAATTATATCATATTTTTTGGTGTTTTAAACTCAAAGTTGCTGTAATTAATATACTTTTTATAAAATATTTATATCGTAAACTCGTTTTTAACGTATCTATTTTTCGTATAGATCGGTATATTTCAATTCTTATCATTATGGATTCGTCACGAGGCGTATATTTTTATAAAATATCATAACTACGTCCAAATCGGATTTGGACAGCCCCAGGTATTTAAATATTTATTTCTTTATAAAAACCTTGTTTTAAATGTATTAATAAGTTAGTATTTATAAAAAAACTCTTATAACCATATTTTACATATGTGGTACTTATAATAAAGTCTAATATCATCCCTAGTCCTTATAATTTCATTGTAAACAAAGTTCAATCCTTTACTTTCATTATTTTCGACATTGAAGTTTAAGAAAAACTATAAAACCCTAATTAGCTTTAAACCGTTATATACTAAACTATAAGTTAAACAACTTTTTATATTTACTTCTTTCCATGATATTTATAACATTAGGACATGAGAATAAGTGTATAAATTGATAAACTCAAATAAAAATCCATTTTATACATTTAAAAGTCATTAGTGGTGATTATGGCTATATTTAACATGTAATACATAAAATCATAAGAAAGAAAAGTATAAAGGATTTAAGAAAACCTTAGTAATGATGTAAGAGATGTGAAATGAGTTCTAAACCCGTGTTTAGATTCAAAAATAAAGCTTCCAAGCTTATAACCCAAGATTAGGTTTTCAAAACCCTAATCTTTCCTTTTTCTTCTTATTACTTGAAAATGATGAACCAATGCTTCCCAACACCTTAGAGTACCTTAAGTATGTTATAGTAAATTGGTTTGAAATACTTAGAAATTCAAGTTTAGATTTTGTATTGTGCTAAAGTTGCCCGTGGGTTTATTTGGAGAAGAAAAGAGAGAAAGAAAATGAAATTTTGTTAAGTGTAGAAGTATGTAAACATTAGCCATGCATGCATGCTTATTTATAGTATAAATATCTTGCTAACTTAACCCTAGTTACTTTCTAACCCTAGTTAAGTTAAGCATGACAAGTTGGAAAAATGTGTAAGACTTACTTTATGTAATATCTAGATATTATGTTAAAAAGATGACTCTTGGTCTAATCTTCAAAATTTCGGCATTATATGTATATATATAATGTTATTTTTGATTATTTACGGTATTGGTATAAACGTGGCAATTTGTTTCGGCGTAGTTAGTTTTAGAACTTCCGGGGTAGCCTAAACGTATTTTATTATGAAACGAAGAATTTACGTAGCCAATAAAAATAAAATGAACAAAGTCAATAATTATCTCATAATAATCAATAAACACTATGCTAGATACAAACATTTAATCGTTTTAATGGCCCTTTACAATTGTATGATCATTTTCAGTTTACGCGATTTTAACTTAACGGTTACGTTTAAGAGTAAACGCGTAAAACCCTAAAAATAAAATATAAATACAAATATATGTCTACAATGACCCTAAAATTACATGGTATATAATCACCCCCCGTTAAATAAACAAGCCTTGTCCTCAAGCTTAATCAGCACACAGGCACATGACGACGGGCAGTCATGTGAAGAAGTGTGGAAATATACTTCAAGACTTGATCTTCACTGATCCCATGTAAACTCTGACCACCTTGGAGTTCCACTAACCATGACTAATGGGATACAGAACAAGGGGGTGGGGGGCTTCGCTTCAACCGTTTAACTTCACGATCTGTGATCTCTATTGGTTCCTCAACAAACTGAAGCTTGTCATCAATATGGAGTCCATCCAACGGAACGGCTAGGAGTTTCTCGGCATAACACTTCTTTAAGTGGACACGTGAAATGTATTATGAACTTCTGCACCCTGCCTCAGGAAGCTCGAGCTTGTATGCAACGTCCTCCCCCCTTTTATTACCTTGAAAGTTCCAACAAAACCTGGATTATAATTTCCCTCGTTTTGCCAAAACTGTACAACCCCCTTTTCCAAGTTGAAAACCTTGAGCATCCCCCACTTTATAACCACCTCAAACTCCATCGGCTTACCGCTTCAAATCACGTAGCTCTTTTGTCTATCAAGAGCACTAGCATCCTTTGTTTACCTTGCAATGATTCTATCAGTCGTCTCTGTACAATCTCTGGACGGTGAGGTTTGAACTTCTACCAACTTTAGCCCAAACAAACAGGCGAACGACATTTTCTACCGTAAAGTGACTCAAAGGGTGCAGCCTTAATCAGCAAGATAACTGTTATATGTACAAAACTGACCAAGGCAAATGTTTAACCCAACCATGTCAAAGTCGATCACTACAACTCTAAGCATATCTACAGAGATTGAATGTCCTCATCGCTTTGTCCGCAGTTTGCGGATGATATGCCGAGTACTCATATCTAAACATGTACCCAAGCTTTCTGAAGTGACCTCAAAAAATTCGATCGAACCTAGATCAAGATCACAAATAATTGAGACCGGTATCCCATGCCTTTTTACTACTCCTTCATGTACAATCTCGCTAGTTTTCTCCCAAAGGGACAGTCTTTCATGGGTATAAAGATTCTGACTTTGTAAGACGGCAACAATTACCACTAATGGTGTCATACCCTTTCGATGACCTAGGAAGCTTCGGTGACAAAAATCCATCGAGTGACTAGTTCCCACTTCATTGCGGTATCACGTGTTGTACCAACAAACCCGATTGTCCTTTGATAGTTCGGCTTGACCATGACACAGGTCAAGCACTGCTAGCCCCCATAAGGTCAAATCATATACTGAACCGATATTGATATTCAGTTGTCACAAGTTTGATCCATATAGGATCTCATAAGTCACCTGCGGTAGTGCTTGTTTGATGTTGGCACTGGTAGGATTTCCATCGTCATTATGAATACTGTGAAGCATCAATCTGATGTTCTAGCAAGATCACGAGGTTAATGCGTAGGACTCTTTGTATATCACTTGTGTTCATAGTGTGTGAACAACAAGAGTAAACTAGAATTGTGTCCTAATGATATTTATTGATGATCTCTTCTAGCTCTAGACTCAATAGTGTGTTTTGGTTTTAGTGATAGAAGGCTGGAGCTAACTGCCACCTTTTCAATATCAACTAACTCAGAGTGAGAAAGTCGATCTTAGTGTTTCTGATAGCATATGTATTGACCCGGTTTTTGCCTAAGTGTATAGAGGGATTCTTTCTTTAGACCCTTTATCCTTACATTTCTTTTTCATTCTTTAACCCCTTTAATGCTTACCAAGACTTCATTACTAACACCTTGTTGGGTTTGTTCCAGTGCTAGCTCTATCTTTGTCAGCATTATTCGTATTCTTACTTTTACTCCTTTTATATATCATACCTAAGGACTTCTAATCTAACAATTAGAGTGTCCCTGGGTAGATCCCTCCAGTTCTAGCTGGCTTATGGAACAAGTACCTATCCTTAACCGCCTTATATCTCCATAAAAATAAGCACATGGTCGCTCTTTAGGTATATCCATTGTAGCCATCAAAACCATTTGAAAAATCAATCAAGGTACTTGTGATATAAATCAAAACATTTGTATATTGATGGTTTCATCTTTCTTAAATGCTCCTCTTTCATATGTGTCTCAATATTCGAAAACATTTTGCACATGAAAGGGAAGAGACTGGACTTAAGTCTTTTAAGATCATGTTTATTAATTGCATATATTAATCACATTTTCTCCCCTTATTAAAAATGTCAAATCTTTTGATATTTTGGATATCAATTGATTAAAACTTTTGGGGAGAAAAATGTTACTGATTAGCATACTTATAGGAACATTTTAATGCTCCTCCTCAATTAATGAGGGTAGGATATAGTGTTGACTACATATTTTAAAAGATTTTAAATTTAATGAAAAATTCATAAAAACTGTACTCAACACACATATACTAAAGTATCTACACTACATATTCACATATATTCACAAGATATAGTATGAGACTAGACCTTTAGTTTAGCGGAACTGAGAATGACAAAGTCAAATAGTCCGCATCAGCAATCTATAGTCTGTCTCGACCTTTCTTTTAGAAGCTTCCATAGCTTCCCCCCAAACCAGTAAACCTTTCTTGAGTAGATTCAAGGCTTACTTCCAAGCTTATCGAAATAAGAACACCCCATGAAGAAGTCTTGTTGTATAAAGCCCAAATACTTTCAAGTACCTAATTTATCCCTTTCAAGAAGTTGAAACCGTATCATCAAAGTCATTTAGGTCCCAAATGTGCACATTTCACTCTTCATGATAGTGATGATATGAATTGTAACACTGATTGTGTTGTTGTGTAGGTGTATTTTATGATATTTCAAGTTTTAAATTTATATTTTACTGACTTTACCTAAAATAACACCTTAATGGGCAGTGTACCCAGTCAGATGAAGTTTAATGGTAAGTAGGGTGTCGATCACTAAGAGCGAGAACTAATCTTTTATTTTATCAATATTTTGGTTAACTAAACTAAGTTAATTTAAACTATGTTAATTCTATTCTATGTTAAACCTATGCTAAGTCTATGTTCATCCTAATTCTAACGGATAAGGGGGGTTTTCAGCCTGAGAGACTTGCACAGGTTTATGGTAACTTAGATCAATTTAATACACAATAACATATGTGAGCAGACAAACAAAAGATAGAAGAGCGGTCTAGCCAAATATATGAGAACTGTATTAACCACAATTAATCCAATTAGAACGTTGGTTTGTTTATTTAGTGCAATGAATACTTATCTCGAGGCGGCATATCATTCTTAAAACTTAGGCGTTACTTCTTCCTAAGACCTAGACACATAGAGTTCTGTCACAATTAAACGCATCCATATAAAGCATCCTATTTGCTGATTATAATCTATCTTAGGGATTAAAGTAATGGTGATCTTGTTAAAACCTAACTCATAGAGACTTTACTCACTTACTGCTTAATGACAATTTATATAATAGTAGTCCACTAGCCAAGTCTTTACCAATTGATTAAGAATGTACTCGTTGATCCTAAGGGTCACATGCCGATCTAACTAAGCTCACTAATCTAAAGGCGAAGATAGGTCATTACTTGTGATCCTATTAGTCAAGATATATAAATCACTATATGGAGAGCTATCCCAGCATCTAGCTAATGTGGTCAGTATCACTAGATCCAGTTGAATGATAGGTCACATATAAAAGCACGTAAACAAGTATAAATTGATAAACATAAACAAGCAATCAACGATGAATTAAGCATTCAAGATAAACAAATCAAACATTCAAATCTTCATAATAATGGCAAATACCCAAGGGTATTAGCCCTCAATCGTTATAATCAATACAAAAGTAATAATTCAACCAAGGCAAACTAACCGAGTTAAACGAATGATACCAAAAATCGAATGATTACTAGAGTATAGGAGATTACAAAGTGTTTCCTATGGAATTAGTAGCTTTGCTTGAACTCTTATGCTCTTATTGTCTTCTAAAAATTGACTTTTGTCGTTAAGGTATCGAAAATATGATCAAGCACACTAAAAACCCGTTTTTAGGTTTTCTATTTATAAGGTCTGGAATTTGGAAGACACGGCATATCGAAAGACTTGGATACGGCGTATCGGTGGTTTCTTGGAGTAGGGACCACATTCGATATCTTCCTAAATATTTTATTAATTTAAATTGAATACGACGTATAGAGTCCTCCTGGATACGATGTATTGGTCTTTGAATCTTTGTGGTTTCTTGTGAAGTGCAGGCACATATACGTCGTATCTTCCTTGATGGATACGATGTATAAGATGTCAAAACAGTAATCTTCAAATGTCTTCGTTTAAGCTCCAGAATGCATGTATTTTTGCTAATCTTCACCAAGTACTCCATAATTACTGCAATTCTCAAATACAAACGATTAAGTAACAATTCTTACAATAATCATACAAAATAGGTTATTTACATGGGATAAATGATGCTATAAAAGTGACGTTATTTGATGTCATCAAATATCCCCCCACTTGAATTCTACTTATCCTCAAGTAGCCTTTAGAAGTTTATGAAAATTTATCCCCAAGGATTTTTTTCGTTAAGCATTTATTTGATCAATTACAAGTACACAACCAAACACCTCACGAAATAGGAAGATGAAAACACTCAAATCACTCAACTAGTCACTTAGACTTTAATCAATGATAATCAACAAGGGATTTGATCACTAATCATCTTGATGCAAACAAGCTAAGTGCTTTGCATCATAAGTAAAGCATGTCCAATAACGGGAAGGGATGCGTTCACGCAAAGTGACCTTTAACTTAGTTTGACCAATAACGGAGTAAAACCCGTTACATGATTGGGATCATTGTAATTCTGGATTAAGGTCAAATGATTACTTTTGCTTTTCGGTATGTTGAACGTATGATCATACTAGGTTTAGAAAGAAGTTTTGGCCTTGGCTAGAGGCGTTTGATAAAGGTTTTGAGTTGGTGTTTTATGTAAAAACAAGAGGATTTTTTTTTTGCTCATCTCTAAGTCTAAACCTCATTTGGAGATTTCCAAATTCTCATATATCATGTACATACCTTTATTGAAGTTTCCACATGTGTCGGGTAAGAGAAATGCCGACAAAATCACATTCGTAAAAACGGACTTCGCAAGTGGCGCGCTGGCCACGTGTTGAAGCGTGCCTAGCGCGCCAGAGGCAAATATCTGATTTTATGAATTTTGGCTATCGCTTGTTATTTTACGTTTTGTGAATGTTTATTTTTCATCATTAAAACATAAAGGAGATCATAGTCAATGTTGCACCAACATTATTTATCCAAAAACATTCAGTGAAATCAAAATGTGGTATTTCTATTTCAAATCACAATATGAACTATTCACCAAGGCATCTAACTCTATCTTTAACATATTTGTGGTGTTATATCATTTTTCCTTGTAATGTTAAATTTTCAATTCTGTGGTAACCCACATATATTGTTGAAGTGGAGGAATCAGAAAAAGTTTAGTAATTCATGCAAGTTTGTGTTAACATTTTTCTCCCCATGAAACTTTTCATGTCTCAAATTTTAATCAATTGGTATTTCAAATACTAAGAGATTTAATATTTAAAATAAGGGGAGAAAATATGATTAAAATGTGATCTAGAAGAATGTGATCTTTAAGAGTCTAAGTGCACAACTTCTACCCACATGTGCGAAATAATTTAGAATCTCGATGCACATGTGTAGGGGGAGTATTTGAAAAGAATGAAACTCTCAAAGTGTTGAAACTGTCAAATGGTTTTATGGTTTCAATCACTATACCCAACAACCAATTTACTCACGACGTCGATAAAGTCATAAGGTGGTTAAGGTTAGGTATAAGTCCTATGATCTACCCAGAACCGGAGGAATCTACCCATGGACATTCCATACTTAGATTATAAGTCCTTAGGTATGATTGGAGATGAATGAGAATAAGGAAATAATGTAGACTAAGACATGAGTTATCACCGGAACAATCACAACATGGTGGTAATGAGGACGTCTTGGTAAACAATGAATGGGTTTAAGAATGAAAAAGAAATGTATGCATAAAGGGTGAAAAAAAAGAAGCCCTCCACACAACATAGGCAGAAACAAGGTCAATACATAATCTATCAAAATCACAAAGATGATTGTTGGTATTGAAGAAAGCCATCATGGACCCAGTGATGCAATGCACAACCCTTCCCAACTATTCGAGTTTCTCTTAAAAGAGACTTGTCTCGTTTTTCACGAAGATACACACATAATCTATTGACTTTATCACTCCGAGTTAGTTGATATTGAAAAGGTGGCAGTCAGCTCCAGCCCACGATTACTAAAATCAACATGTATAAATCGAGTCTAGATCTAGAAGAGATCATAAATATAAATATCATTAGGACACAGTTCATGTATAACACTTGTTGTTCATCAAAATACAACAAATGGATCAAAGAGTCCTACGCATTATCCTTGGGATCTTTCCAATATATCTAAGTGATACTCTTTAGTACTCACAGTGATGATGGAAATCCTTCCAGTGTTAACATCAAATAACACTATGGTAGATGACTTGCGAGATTCTATATGAATTAAACTTGTGACAACTGGATATCGATTTAGTTCAGTAAATGAATTGATGACTTAATCAGAAAGATAGTAACTATGATTCACTCTTATCATGTTGTTTCCTTTAAGACATTCCAGTAATGAAAACATGCAAGCATGGTGAATCTAATACATTTGTGTTAGAAGATCCTACAATTTAAGCTGGAAACCTTGTCAAGGAGGTTCTTCAAATTGAACCTACCTGATCATAGGTCGATCCTCATGGAATTGGAGGTTATTGCAACCAAATCTCAACGAATACAAAGCCATATTCGTCCTTATCTACTACTTATTACTAACATTCAAATGCAGGTAAAAATGTTAGTTTTGCAGCCTTATTCTAGCAGAGTCTCATTCATTACCACATGCTCATGCTCAAGCTTTTAAGGTCAAACATTCTGCATCATAACTGTTGCTACTAAAAAAGAATGTTATCGGTCAGAAAGCTCAAGGTCATGTCATAATACTCTTTCACAACTCTGATAATCACAAACTTCCTCAATGTCATCAAAAATCTTCAAAGTCAAACAAGATAAGGGAGATTGTTAGCCTGATGAAGAAGAGTAGATTGGGAGCTTTCAAGACAAGTATAAGCATGTCGTTCAAAAGTACAAGTTGATCAAGAAAGTCAAATCAAGATGATTCAAGTCAAGAAAATGATGCAAGATTAAAGATCTCAAGCACTAAAAGTCAGTTATTGTGTCTTAAATTGATCTAAGTTACCACAAAACCCGTGCCAGTCTCTCAGACTAAAAACCCCCTTATCTGTTAGAATTAGGATTAACATAGGTTTAGATAGGTTTTAACATTGATTAGAATTACTAGTTTTATAATTAACACTATTAACCAAATCTATTGATTTGAAAGCTATAGATTAACGTTCGCGACTTTAGTGTTCGAACTTCTTACCAATAAAGTACATTCTCGATCGGTACATGCCCATTAAAGTGTATATTTTTAGGTAAAAGTTGGCAATATGCTACATCCGATAGGGTTTCACTGCCGTTAAAAATTAAAATTACCTAAACCACAATGACACATCAAAGCACAAGATCACAAATCAAGAACTTTAGAGGAATTGTATGTGTGTATTTTTGTATGTATTTTTACTATCTATGACCATGTGTTTTCCTGTGCATATTTAATAAAACTAAGATAGTTTCAGGTGGTTAAAGTGGGTTAAAACCAAATTTTCCAACAAACTGACATGAGGTTTACGACGTAACCATTATGGTTACGGGAGTAACTCTCAAAACTAGTTTTCTTGTACGGCTTAACCAAATGGTTACAACGAAACAGAGTTCATTTATTTGAGCATGAAACTCATATTTGTTTTCGGCGTAAACATGACGAGTACGTTACAAGTAACCAAATTCCCAATTGATCTTTTCCCCATTCCTCTCAGGATTTATGGCATAACCATATTGGTTACGGCGTAAACACTTGCACTTTGTCTTGATAGATTCATTTAACCTCAACGGTGTGCACTCCACAATTCCTAACTCGTTATCCGAGTAAAACATGAAATCTCATTGGTTCAAGTAAATCGGGGTTTTTATTACCTAATGCGCTCCGATGACACTAAAATCACTGACATTTTCTTAGTCAACAAGTTAAGTATAGAACATCTTTTATTATAAATAGGGCATTCGGATTGTAATTCTTATTATGTTGAATGATATGAAGTATTGATTTGCTAATCAATTGGGGGGTCATATTATCTCATTAATATAAACCATCGAGGGGTCGTTTATCCCATTAACATAAGCCATCTATCTTGTTTATTTTCTTCTCTTTATTCTATTATCGATCTGGTTCGTATCAATTGCTATCAGAGCTGTTTTGATTCTAGGGTTTCATAAAAAAATTACTGTTCATCCGAATCACTATTTACGTCCAGAAATTTCTGTTCATCCGAATCACTTTTCACCACTAGAAAAGCATCGTGTTCATAAAAAAGGTTAAATATTCTTTTGATCTCAGGTATCAATGTCTGGCTACAATGGAAGAGCATCGAGTAAGTATAGAGGCTTACAAAAAGGTCCATCACAAGACGGTAAGATCTGAACAAAGGATGGCAATTGTGCAACAAAGTATGGAGATGGATATATGCGAGATCAAAGAAAAACTTGCTAAGAGACGGGAACAAATGGGTATTATAGCTTACGAAGAGGATAAGAGGCGTGAAGGATAGAATCAAAAGATTGAAGAGGATAAGAGGCGTGAAGAATAGAATCAAAAGATTGAAGAGGATAAGAGGCACGAAGAATGAAATCAAAAGATTGAAGAACTAAAGAATCTAATTTAATCTTTCATTCGAAATCCCATATCGCCACAGGTAACAACCAAGGTATTTGCAAAAACGATTCAAAGTACCCCACGTTTAGAAGAAAATAGTGGCAAAGTTTCAGTAGCGACAAGGTAGAGAAAGAGGTGAAAGAAATCGGTTTTATAGGTGCTCTTGTCACAGGTTCAGAAGTTGATGATGGATATGGTGAGGAAAACCTACCACAAACAGACAGTCTAGTTAAGAATTTGAATTCAGAAGGCATTAGTACATGCATTGGATCTCCGGAATCAACAAACAACCAAGAGAACAGGATCATGATTAGGGCAGAAGATCAATCATGTGTATCAGAGAAGGATGGGCCCTCTTATGGTCTAAGAAAACAACAATTGGGTAGACTGATGTTTGGTGCAGAAGTAGAAATTCCTGTTGATTTTGATTTAAGGACTTTTGAGGGGCTTCACTGTGATCTAGGGAGGGGACAATAAAGAACAACATGGAATTGAGGGATTATTTACCATCAATCAGGAAGAAGCATTTTGAATGGGCTGATATATAATATGTTCCAACATTTTGAACTTCTTGCATACTGACATGCGAAGAGAATAGTTTAAGAGTTTAGGATCCCGTAACCATGTGAGGCAAGATTATAGAGCAACACCTTGAGGACAAGGTGTTTTGGGGGGTAAGAGTATTGATAAGAACCTTCTTACTAGTCTCCTTATTAATATTTAGTAGCTTCTTTTATTATATTTTCTTAGTCAACACCTTATTAATATTCAGTAGTTTCCTTTATTATATTTTCTTATTCAACAAGTTAAGTCTAGGGCATCTTTTATTATAAATAGGGCATTAGGATTGTAATTCTTATTATGTTGAATGATATGAAGTATTGATTTGCTAATCAATTAGGAGGTCGGTTTATCTCATTGATTTAAACCATCCGGGGGTCCGTTTATCCCATTAACATAAGCCATCTATCTTGTTTATTTTCTTCTCTTTATTCTATTATTGATCCGGTTCGTATCATTAAGCAAATTCAAAAGCTGTCTATTTTTAAGTTGAAGATGTAAATTAAGTTAGCTTCTAGCTCTTTTTAATGCTTTAACTTTAGATTGCAAGCATTGTATTTCAGCCCTAGTAGCAGACAACATTACAATTCGTTTACTTCCCATTTCCAGCAATAAAAAATTTGACTTTAGTAATTTAATGTGTGTCAATACAAGGAAATGTATACGGTAAACAAACTTACTTTGGAAGAAGTAAACAAAGTCTGCAACATGTTATAATGACCCCTTAAAGTGCTGTGATTTTCCAAAATCATGGCGTTCTCTCTTTCTACTTGTAAGTTCGAATGAGTTGCTGATTTCATGTCATTATGAAGTTTAGTGTTGTACTCTTACAGCCGCTTGTACATATCCTCATGGGTTTTTAGTTTTCACCCAAAATCAATGATAAAGAAAACTCATTAACTAAACAGACCTACTGAAATCAATAGCGTACAAGGATAGTGGATTTTGAATTACTTTTTCTTTAAAACCCGACGCTTCATTCTCAACCCTTTGAAGCTATTCCCTTAAAGAATGTTGTTTTTTACGATACTATTCTAGCTTCTTTTTCTCGTTGGTGGCAATCAAGTGTATCTTAAGAATGTATAAAAAATCAGCTAGTGTTATAATTTTATAATGAAAAAAAAACAATTATAGTGAGATATCACACCAACGTTTGAATAAAACCCTTACTAATTTTTGGGACTCCTCCTTTGCCAGACTAGCTTTCAAAGACGATATATTTGCTTCCTATTTACAAATAGTTGCATTTTAACTCTTTTTCCTTCTTTTTCATTGTAGCCTCTGTAATAGATGTTAAATCTTGTTATTTAAAGTGACTTTAGTTTAGTATTCAGACAAAGATATAACATGCTTTGACACAGTTTCTTTCCGATGAATCAAGCATATTACGCAAGTTATCCTTTTCCATGGCAAGGCTTTCTAAACTCTTCTGAAACCATTTTATACAAACTTTCAGCCTCTTCAAATAATCCCTTATCCAATCCTGCTTTTCTTGAAATACAAAAGAAGATGACCAACATAAAGTTCAAAAAACATAATGATACCATAGTTTTTTTCATCGTCACAGCTTAGAATGACATAACATGAGCCTAACCTTTGAATCTAACTTCTTTCCTTTAAAATGCTCATTTAATAGTGCGTCGACTTCCTACTTTGTAAACTAGATAATTTCGTCTTCAACCTGAGCTTCACATCAGCAACATTAAGTTTTCACCTGAAACCATTTTATACAAACTTTCAGCCTCTTCAAATAATGCCTCATCAAATCCCACTTTCCCATAAATACAAAAGAAGATGACCAACATAAAGTTAAAAAAATATAATGATACCACAAATTTTTTCATGATCGTAGCATAGAATGACATAACATGAGCCAAATCTTTAAAATTAAACCTCTTTCCTTTAAACGCTCATTTAATAGTGCGTCGACTTCCTCCTTTGTAAACTAGATAACTTTGTCTTCAACTTAAGCTTCAGAAGATACTGCAGCAACCTCCTTTTGATTAGTAGTCACTCGGGCAAGAGCTTGCCTGCCTCGACTTGATGTAGTCGATGCCATATTCCTACCGGTTCCTAGCTTCCTACGCTTATCTAAAGGAGCATCGTCAACATGTTGATTTTTCTGCGAGTAAATCACGAGTTTCACATTAGTAACCGATAACAAGAACACTTTCTAACAGGAACACTTTCTAACTGATCACAAAGAATGTCACTCGCTGTAACATGGCTAGATCCATAAAACATCAGCATGTGACTACAAATGGTGATAATTCTATGTATTATGATAATATTTTCCAGCATATGAAATTATTAATCAATGTACAAATAACATACTCATTACTCAAATCCTACGTCCTCGTGATTAATTTAAGGGTACAGACTATTTTAAGCACATACGACCCACAGAAAAGCTTCCTTTTATCGAGATGCAAGTCAAATCCATCGTTTACTAAGTAACACATCTCCATCAGACAACTCACTTCCCTCAGCTCCTCCTTCACATATCGTCAGCAATGTCTACAAAAGAAAACAAAAACCACAAATCACAACAAACTCATAACCAATTCCAACAAACTACTCCCTTCGTCCCAAATAGATAATCATTTATTAAACATGAATATCTCGGATTTATGCACTTTTAGTATAAAAAATCCCCCAGTAAGATCAAAGTTTCATTCCTTTCTGATAATTTTCACGCGTGAAGACATTCTTACAAAACTTAAAAAATCGTCTATTAAACATCAATATCTCCTATTTTTGCACTTTTAGTATAAAAACCCCCTAGTAAGATCAAAGTTTCATTGCTTACCGACAATTTTCACATGTGAAGATATTCTTACAAAACTTAAATCGTCTATTAACCATCTATATCTCCTATTTTTGCACTTCTAGTATAAAAATCCCCTAGTAAGATCAAAGTTTCATTCCTTCCTGATGATTTTCACATGTGAAGATATTCTTACAAAACTCAAATCGTGTATTAACCATCAATATCTCCTATTTTTGCGCTTCTTGTATAAAAAATCCCTTAGTAAGATCAAAGTT
>BQNB010139338.1:0-17573 GCA_026074375.1 Tanacetum coccineum
GTTCCGTAACTCTTAAAAACGAAGATTCTATGGCCAAATGAAGTTTAGAAAAAAAATTTATATTAAAGTTTCAGCTTTTTATAAAAAATAAATCTGTGCAGAAAATAAAACGCCCGTTTCGAGCATTTTCAAGTCCGTTTTGGCCATCCGGCGAAACACGAAAGTCGTCCGGAACAACGTTTCGCTTTTACAGTGTAAATTTTAGAGTTTAACGATTTAAAGTGAATAAATTGGACCAAACCAAAGATTTGAAAATAAAAGTATTTTCTACTAGTGTGCAAAAAATTAAAGGGGCAAAACGGTTATTTTTTGGTCCATTTCGGCCTTCTGCCGAAACAGAAAAGTTGTTCGGATTGTGGTTTTACGTGTCTTGTAAAAAAGGCTAAGGTTGAAAATAATTTGTGTCGAGTCAAGACTAAAGTCAATGACTAAAAAAGTATGTATAAAAAAGTCAAAGGAAAAGTCAAACGAGAATTTAAAGGTGTTGTTTAGATGTCGTAAGCATTGTTCGGATTAATAAAAGAAATATTATTTCATGATCAAACATTATTTTTGAGGACGTCGGTAGCTTCTAAAATTGGAAAGTCTATAAATAGAAACTTTTCGTATATATGTAAAATGTAACGTTAAGGACGTGATTTAGTAGTTGGGCTTTGGCGTATTGGGAATTAGTGAAATAAGGAAATACTTTTCGTACTAAAATATTCGGATAACCGAACTTTCTAAAAATAGTAACTTACTTAAAATAGAAAGTTTCCAAAAATAGTAAGTTTTCAAGAAATGTGGCGTAACTAATTACGAATGGAATTTTATTATTGAGGCGTTTTAATTAATAAGAATTAAGACGCAAGCATGGATCCCATAGCATATTTCCTTATGAGATATGTATGTAAATATACATATACTTTGCGGCTTATGTACTGGTCGATCGTACTCTATTATTTCTCTAATCGCGCGACGTAGTTCTAGGTCGCGGTCGAGTTCGTTATTGGTGACGTTTCGTGATTGATTGGTTATTGATCGTGGTCTTCGATCAAGGTGAGTTTATAGTCTCGCATTAAATCTTTTAAATGTTTTAAAACCCGCGAGGGAGATACATGCTTGTTTTGAAAATCGAACGCAAGTTGTTTTGATATGTGAACGTGGTTTCGTTGCTATGAGTGTATGTGTGGTGGCCCTTCCGTCATGGTCCTTTAATTACCTATGATGGGTAAACGCTAATCCAATGGGAATAGATCTATTTTGGCCTAACGACCCTGTCTGGGTGACATATTGTATTTAGCATTGGGAGTGTGTAACACTATCACTCCGGGATGGGCACATGGTTAAGGTTCGGTTCGTGGCTCTAGCAACGTTTTGATTGTGAACTACTTGATTTGCTATGCTTGTGTTCAAAATGGTTTATTATAAACTCTGTGGATTCACTCAACATTATTGTTGACGTTTTTAGCATGTTTCTCTCAGGTATATGCTTGTGCTTGCTTGGATGGGATGATGTGTGGATATCGAAGGACTTAGACTTGGTGAACAAATTCACATACGATAAAAATCTAAAAATTGTTTTCTAATCGAGTCGTGTTTGACTCTTATAGATTTTATAAAAACTTAAAGCTTGGGGGCCTGTGCAACTGTAACAACCGGCAATTTTCAAAACTTTAAATGTCTATTTTACCCTTTGACATTTTGAGTCTGACTTGACTTTTTGACTTTTGACTTTTTATTGTCACATAAAAACAATTACTGCGTAACCGGTAAATTTTCGGAACATATTTAAATAATAAATCATAATTATTATTACATATTTGTCAGTTATAAATTTGATTTTCAATCTCATTTGGTTTGAAGACGAGAAGACATCTCGCAAATTTTGAAAACCGCAAACAACGCGTGCCGACACGAAAATAATTAAATTATATTTAATTATCACCTTTTATTAAATAAAAATATTTAATAAATTGGTTATCATTTTATTCAAAAACGTTTGTTAAAAACGTAAGTATTCAAGTTAAAGTTTATTTTACGGATAAAGTTTATCAGTGATACACCAATAAATAATAAACAATTTAAATAACTTTATAAAACATTGTAGAATTCTTGTAATGATTGATATATGAACCAAGAACTAGTGAGAGAAAGTGGAAGGAATGATGTATTTTCTAGAGAGAGAAAGTGAATAGCATAGCATGCATTAAGTGAAATGTGAGAATACAACCAACCAATATCCTCTCCAAGGCATGGAGAGGGTATTTATACCACATATTTGGCCGGCCATGGGCCTTTGGGCCATATTAGCTTATAGACTAAATATTGACTAACTTACGGGCTTTGACTACTAAATATTGGAAGTGACCGATACTTTTCTTGTTTCTAACAATCTCTCCCTAAGGGAGGTCACTCCAATTTACAAAACTTTAATCCTAACATGCTATGCTTCATCTTTAGTCTTCAGCTCGTAAACTTCAAATCTTTACTTTTTTCTTGTGAATATGCTGTAGTTATATTGACTTTTAGGCAGGAGCACATTCCTTTGACTTTAACTTGTATATGAGAAAGTGATCTTGAACACCTTGAGATCATCAACCAAGCCTAATCTCATTTTGCCAACTAGTATGTTTTGCCATCTTGTGAATTTGTGACTTCTGGACCGACATGCTCATACCTTTCTTGATTTGTTGACTTGAAAAGCTTTAATGTTGCATCTTTCTTGAAATTCTTTAACTTTAACACTTCGTCACTTCGAGAAAGACGTTTGGTATCAGAGTGACGGAAACTTCTTTGAAATTCTTTGTCTTTAATACTTCGTCACTTCAAGAAAGACGTACGGTATCAGAGTAGCGGAAGTCTTGAAACATGTACTTGAGCTTTCATGATGTCTTTATGGTTGTCGGTCGGGTATGAGCATGTGGTTAGAATATTGTGAAGTCTGCTGGAATTCAGGTACTTCACCCTCCTTTCTTTAAAGTATTGCATTAAAACAATTAGCAATAAAGCGAGGGGACGAATGTGGCTTTGTCATTCGCCCGTGTTTGGTTGGAATAACCTTCAAATCCATAAGGATTGACCTGTGATCAGGTAGATTTAATTTAAGAAGAATATCCTTGACAGGATTTCTAGCTTGCAGTATTGAATCTTTCTAACATATATGTATTAGATTCATCGTACTCAACATGTTCTCATTATCGCAACGTCTCAAAGCAGACAACACGATAAAAGCGAACCAATGAGTTACTGTCTCACGGATTGAAATAGAAAAATCGATTTGAAAATCAATCGACGTGTCACTTGCTAAAGTGGTTTTGTGACACATCGAGAGTGTTAATCATTTCAAAAATTCATCATCAACCGTTAATTCATAACCTGGAACAAGTTTGATTCTTGTAGAATCTCACCATCATTTCTTTCCAGTTGTCACAAGTTTGATTCATATAGAATCGCACATAGTCACACATGAGTTGGTTTGATGTTGACTCAATGCCCTGGATTTTCCTTCTTACTATGATATTATATCATCGATCGTTCTGGCAAAATCTCAAGGATAATGCGTAGGACTCTTAGAATATTTCTTGTTATTCACATTGTGTGAGATAACAAGCATAATTTTGACAAGTGTCCTAATGAGATTTATGGATGATCTCTTTTGGGCTATAGATCTCAATTGATGCACTTTGATTTTGTGATCGGGAGGTGGAGGGACTGCCTCCTTTTCAATATCAAACTAACTCGAGTGAAAAAGTCGGATACGAAAGTAGATGTATCTCTGTGAGAAATGAAACAAGAGTCTGTTGAGAGACCTTGAGTGGCTAGGGAGGGTTGTGTTTTGCGTCACTGGGTCCATGAATGTCTTCAATGTCAGATAACACCTTAGTGTTTCCGATAGTTTATGTATTGACCCAGTTTTTGCCTAAGTGTATGGAGGGCTTCTTTCTTTCACCCTTTATCATTACATTTCTTTTTCATTCTTCAACCCCTTCAGCGCTTACCGAGACTTTGTAACTAACACTTGTTGGGATTTATTCCTGTTGCTAGCTCCATCTCATGTAGATCACTTTTCCGGATTCTCTCTTTTCTCCTTTTGTATCATGCCCTAAGGACTTCTATACTATTCTAGTGGATATCCGTAGGTTGATCCTCCGGTTCTGGCTTGGTTCTTGGGTTTTGAATACTATGCCCTAACCACCTTTTAACTTCATATATTAAGTACATGGGCGGTCTTTTGGGTTTCCCATCTCAATCATATTCCTAAAGCTTTGAAAATTTCATTCATAGTGGTTGATTTTATATCAATGATTTACACTTCTGAAAGTTTTTCATTCGTCACTAAAAGCTCCCCCTTAACATGTGCATGCTAATCGTAGTACATGCTAAGTGTGGTAGTCATGAGTCTTATTTTATTGATCACCATTTCAATACAAATTGGATTCAGATTTAATAACATTTTATCCCCCTATCCAAAAATGGTTAAATCCCTTGATATTTTAGATATCAATTGATTAAACGTTCGGGGATAAAATATTACATAATATCTAATAGGAACATTTTAATGCCCCCCCTTAATTTATGAGGGTATATAAGATAGTGTTGAGTATAATAATTTGAAATTTTTTGAATTACGAAGAAAATTCTTGAAAATTTTGTACTCAAGCATAGACCTTTTATCACCCTTATGTCCTACACTACATATATACAATTCATCTAGTTTTTATTATTCACGAGGATTGACCTTTTAAGATGAGGACATCATATGATAAATCATATGGTCCTTTGCAGTAGCCGTAGGTCTCCCCCGTATGGTCTTCCACCAACGAACCTTTCCAGACTCCTCATTATCCTCCTTGACTTGAGCATTTTGTCGATTTTCTGAATCATAGCTGCTGCATGTTCTTTGTCACTGTTTCTCCAGATTGTCTGAGGCAGATACTCCATTTGTATACCCTTTAGCCTATCATCCAGAGCAGTCCGAACATCATTGAGTGTGCCGTCACAGAACTTGTAGAGTTCGTCAAGGCGCATTAGTCTGTTCTTCTTGTCTCTATTCTGATAAATGAATCCTCGGGGATTGGGGTATGCAGTATATGCTTCCCGTCGTCTGAGATCAGGTCTGTATGTATCTGGCTTAGTGATGTTGAGTTTCTTTTGATAACTTTCAACACCCAATTGAAGATCTTCAACACGCCTTTGGATAACAATACTTCTTGTAAACATTCGGAGAGCGACACTAAACGCGAGACGTTCTTCTAGGGGTGGAAATTTTTGACCCGACACGAAACCCGACCTGAAACCGACACAAAAATTAACAGGTTCGGGTTGAGTCTAAATAGATTTCAGGTCGGTTTTGGGTCAACCCATCTAACCCGTTTATTAAACAGGTCAGGTTCGGGTTAGGAATAAATTAATCAAGTCAACCCGCCAACCCCTTTAAGATTCTTTCCTTAATTTAGAAATTATGTATATTTTATTATACGAGTTAAATCGGTAAAACGGGTCAACCAACATACCTATTTAACATGTTTAACCCGTGTAATGTGTCAAATTTTATATATGTAATAGGTTAAATGGGTCAAACCGAAACCCGTTTAACCTATTCAACCAGTCTTACCTATCTAACCCTCCAACCCAGGTATGTATATGGGTTAAATAGGTCAGGTTCGGGTTATGTTTAAACAGGTTAGGGTTGACATAGCTGACCCGATTATTTAAATGGGCCAGGTTCGGGTTGGGGTTTTTTGACCAGCCAACCTGTTAACCCGAACCCGCCAACCCGAACCCGACCCGAATTGCCACCCCTACGTTCTTCAACCTTGAGGTTTGTCACCTTGCCTTGAACAAGAAGAATCAACATGTCTTTAATGTCTTGGAGGCGAAGCCTTTTGAAGTCGCCTTCCTTAAATGAGTACAGTTTGTCATCGGCTCTGCGAACGGTGATCCAATCCAGATGCTTGTATCCATGCCATTCTACAATTTGAAGCGTTTGGTGAGTAGCGCTCACTATGCCGGTTTGCCGGACAACAAACGTATACCATGTCGGATTTGGGATGTTGCGGGTTAAAACATCATTCACGGGAAAATATTGTCAATTTATTGCATTCATATACGTCGAGCTTCGGTGTCATAAGCTTAGGAAAATGTAATTACTTTTTATGATGTTTGCGTCTGTTGCTTAATCATACACTTGGAAATCTTGCGGTCCTACTATTGATTCATATAAACCTACAAATTCACCAACTTTATGTTGACGTTCTTTAAGATGTTTTTTCTCAGGGGGGCGTTCAATAAGGCCGGGTGGTGGGTGCCAATGCTACATTAGGGGTCACTCTTTTGAAGAGTCCGTAACTTAAAGATTGGAGGGAGTATTACTCTGGGAACATTTGTTATAAACCAAAATCTTTACTTATGTTGTCGAACAATTTGAAGCCATGAGCTTATGTATCTTTTTAAAATGACACGTTTAGTGGTCGTTCTCATATCTTGTGTTATTGATCTATGAAGTAACGCTCTCGGATATTTAACATTCCACTACAACCCAGATTTTAAGGTGTTACAGATTGGTATCAGAGCCAAGGTTAAAGAGAACCAGGTCAAAAGTTTTGTCTAGACTATAACCATTTTCAAACACTGCATTTACCAATGGGGTTTACACGGGATACACATACATTGCTTGTTTGCAATCTAGTGCACATGCTTACATAACATACACTGTTTTAGCATTAGTAGTTTACTAAGTGCTTGCATGATTGATGTACGTGTATATAAATTATACTACGTATATTACTATAAGAGTCTTATAATTAATACTTATATAAGTTTATTTTATTGCTTAGCCATGTCTTCTACATCATCCGTTGTTACCTACACTTCCGTCTACACCGATTCCAAGCCAGGCAGAGTCTTCTGGGGAGCCGATGAGGAGATATCTGATGGAGGTTCTCCATGAGTCATCGTGTACAGATACGATGGACTCCCTATGCAGCCGGTAGCCCCACCATCACCGGATTACATACCAGGCCTCGAGGAGCCACAAACACCGCCAGTACACAGGTCGAAGGTTGAGCGTGTGCCTATTGTTCATACAGCACTTGATCTTGACTACGTGCCAAGAGCTATATACCCTGAGTATATAATTTGGTGGTTGAGCGCATGTTTTTTTTTGGTTGAGGAGCAGGCCCAATACTCTGTGATTCACCTATGCTTGAGTACAGGGTATGTTTGCCTGAGACGGATCTCCTGAGGAAGACCCAGAGGAGTATGAGGATGATGAGACAGAGGATAGTCTGGTTGACTATCCCATGGACGAGGGAGATGATGAAGATGATAATGACGGCGATTCATCTAGGGATGACGCCGATGATGAGGATGAGGACGAGGAGGAGGAGGAGCACTTAGCTCCGACCGAACTCGCTGTTGTTGTACCTACTATAGAGCCTATTTCTCCACCTGAGGGAACATAGCCTCTCTATACCACCGCCCTCCACCGACATTACCACCACTGGAGCTAGGATTATTGTCCAGCTTTTGGCTTTCATATCCCTTCCACCAGAGGCAGAGGTTGAGAGACTTCTAGCCATAACTACTCCATCACCATCACCACCTATCTCACTATCACCACCCTTTGGAGGGGAAGACGCCTTTATTGCTAGGTGCAAGACCTCCATCTGCACATTTATCACCATACTTGTGCCATCACATTATACAATCATATGGGTGTTCCACACAAATATCCAGACACTCAGGATAGCCTACATCAGGCCCTTGTTGATGTGGTTACTGCGCATTACCATAACAATCCACTACACCACCACTACCACCATATCTAATACTTACACCACCTATTGGGACCGTAGGATGATATTTCTATGCTAGACCTACAGAGATCGATGGATTGATTATGGGATTTGTCAGCACCGTAGATGCTCGAAGCGGACGCGGGGGGGTTAGGGGATTAGTGACGGTTGGGTATGGTATTAAAGATACTTGGGTAGATCCGGCAGAGGCAGTTCCTGAGATAGCACCTATGACCTTGGAAGAGGTTAATACTAGGGTTACAGAGCTTGCTGAGCTTCATGAGCATGATACACATGACTTATATGCTCTACTAGAGGATGCTCAGGAGGGTATGACTCGCATATCACAGCGAGTCACCATAGACTCACAACGAGTTGACTTGCTTATGAAGGATAGGATAGCTCATCAAGAGACCGTACAGATTATGGAGGAGGAGGCCTATGCTTCCCTAGAGGCTTGGGCTCATGCGATAGAATTGAGTCAAGCGTTCTTTCAGAGCTTCAGACCCACCATGAGCAGGTATATGCACACGAGTCTCAGCTTCATGCTCATCAGATACAGCTATAGTTACAGGGTACTCTTCTTCAGACACAGCACCAGGTACATGAGACTCGCTTCCAGATGCAGCAGGCTGAGATAGCAGAGCTTCGAGAGACTGACCGTAGGCGTCAGGCACAGATGGCAGAGACTCTTTGAGTGATGAGAGACATAAGGCGAGAGATGGTTGACATGATGCAAACGGAGGCAGCGGGGAGAGGAGAGTAAACAGCCAGGATACACAATGCTAGTAGGCCGTACCAAACAATCAAGAGCGCTTCAAGGATGGTTTGATTAGTCCAAAACATATAATAGTTATGTCATTTTATTTTGCTATGCTTGGGGTTGTTGTTTATTCATGTTAGTATTAGGGTCTCCCGCTACGCAGGCTTAGATCTCTTGTAGTTATTTTGTGTACCGCAAAAATATTTCCTGTTGAGATATCCGATCAGATCAAGGTTATGAATGAAATAGATGTGTTTTGTTATACTATATACCTCTCTTGTGTTGTTGTTTATATATTAAATTATGGTATACTCTCGTTATGATTATGACCTCACGTTTTGTCTCTTGTGATTTAGACAAATCATGGCACTATGGAGACAAGACAAGGATCGAAACATATTCACTTCCTAACAAAATCCAACCAACCAAACAACATGACGCACCAGAATCCGTCCAGCTATGATTGATCAAGTCTCTGCTCGAAACTCACACCTAATGAGTTTGAGCCACTAGTTCACAACGGGGATAACCGAAGGAATGTGCAAACTGCGCACCCTTGTTTCTACGCTGACTTCATGGAAGTGTCAACCTTTGAACTTTAAAGGAAATGAAGGCGTTGTCGGTTTAACCCGGTGGATCGAGAAGATGGAATCAGTTTTCAATATCAGTGGTTGTGCTATTGAAAACCAGGTTAAGTTTGCCACCTGCACTCTGTTAGGGGCTGCTTTGACTTGGTGGAATGGTCAGATAAGATCCTTAGGTCCTGATGCATATTTCAATGGACTTAGGAAGTGATTCAAGAAGAAAATTGGACTGACAAGTATTATCGCAGGGTGAATCACGAAAAGAATCAAGTTGTGGAACCTAAAGGTCAAAGGGAACGATGTTAGTTGTTCCAACTCATACACTAAACGGTTTCCAAGAGCTAACCCTTATAATGTACAAGTTTATTGCTTAATGAAACTGAGAAGATTGACAACATACTCAGTCGGACTCAATGATAGACATCTTATGGAAGTAGTCAAGTCCTTTAGACCAAGACGTTGGATGGGACCATTGAAGTTGGCCACAACTTATGGATCAGAAACTCCGCACTATGCGGACGAGAAAGGCTGACTGACAACAATTTGGAAGGCTGATAATTCATCCGAGAAACAACATGGTCACTAACAACTAACCCCTTTAAGAGGCGAATGTCGCCAAGGTCTACAAATAGGGGACAGGTGAAAAGAAGCCCGTATGGGGGGGATCTTTGCCAAGTGCACCAAAGAGCATTTTCACCATCAATGGCCCGATGGACTCAGAGTGACATAAGTGAATATAGGTAGGGCACTTTGCCCGCGACTGCAGGGGTTCAGGCAACACAAATGTTGCTAATACTCAGAAGGGTAATGGGGAAAATCCCAAAGGGAACGGTTGTTTTGAATGTAGAGCTTCAGGACATTTCAAAAAGGATTATCCAAAGTTAAAGAATAAGAATGAGGGAAGTGTAAATGCACAAGGCTGGGTGTATGCAGTTGGGAATGCAAAAAAGAAAGGAAATACATCGAGGGACCCAAACTCCAATGTCGTCATGGGTACGTTCCTCTTAAACAACCGCTATGCATCTATCTTATTCGACGCACTGCGTGAGATAGGAAGCTTTATATCTACTGCATTAGTTCTTGATTAACATCGACCAACTCTTTAGAAAAAATAGTGTGTTTGATGTCGAATTAGCTGATGGGAAAATAGTCGGGATAGACATTATTATGCGGGGTTGCACTCTAAATTTCTTAAACCATCCGTTCAACATAGACCTAATGCCCGTAGAACTAGGTAGTTTCGACATTATTATCGGCATGGATTGGTTAAGAAGGTGTCACGCCGTGATCGTATGTGATGAGAAACTTGTTCGAGTTCCCTATGGGAATGAAACCTTGACTTTTTGTGGTAACGAAAGTAATGACGGGAGAGAATCTCGGTTAACCATTATCTCATGTTCAAAGGCTCAAGAGTACATGGCAAAAGGATGTCAGATCTTGACAAGTCGGATGGAAAGAAACTTAAGGACGTGCTAGTCGTTCGAGATTTTCCTGAAGTATTTCCTGAGGACTTGCCGGGTCTTCCTCCAGCTCGACCAGTGGAATTCCAGATCGACTTAATTCCAGGGGCCGCGCCCGTAGCTCGAGCACCGTATCAATTGGCTTCGTCCGAAATGAAGGAGTTGTTGGAACAACTACAAGAGCTTTCCGACAAGAGCTTCATAAGGCCTACTTCCTCGCCTTGGGGAGCCCCGGTCTTGTTTGTCAAAAAGAAGGATGGGTCATTCAGGATGTGCATCGACTACAAGGAATTAGATAAGCTGACAGTGAAGAATCGTTACCCACTCCTGAGGATCGATGATTTATTTGATCAACTCCAGGGTTCCAGTATTTATTCGAAGATAGATTTGAGATCGGGTTATCACCAGTTTAGAGTACGAGAACAAAGAAATTTCAAAGAAGGCACATTCCGAACTAGGTATGGTCTTTACGAGTTTTGGTTTGCCATTCGGACTATCAAATACGCACCTGCGGTTATTCATTGGACCTCATGAACGAGTGTGCAAAGCCCTTACTTGGATAAGTTCGTAATTATCTTCATTGATGACATACTTATTTATTCAAAGGACATAGAAAGAGCACGAAGAACATCTTAAGGCAATTTTGGAATTATCTCAAGAAGGAGAAGTGGTATGCCAAGTTTTCAAAAATGTGAATTTTGGATCCGAATAGGTACAATTTCTCGGGTCATGTCTTTGATGCAAAAGGGGGGGGCCATATTGTGGATTCAGCCAAGATGAATTTAATTCAATGATTAGGCATCTCCTAAGACACCGACGGAGATCCGCTAATTTTTAGGTCTTGCTGGTTACTATCGAAGGTTCATTGAGGGATTTTCAAAGATTTCCAAATGAATGACTAAGCTCACTCAGAAAGGAATCAAATTTGATTGGGGAGAAAAGGAAGAAAACGCTTTTCAGTTAATAAAACAGAAGTTGTGCAGTGCGCCAATTCTGGATTTACCTGAAGGAAGCATAGACTTTGTGGTCTAGGTGCGGTATTGAAGTAGAGAGAGAAGGTGATTACCTATGCTTCTCGACAACTAAAAACTCATGAGAAGAACTACACCACTCATGATTTAGAACTTGGATCGGTGGTGTTTGCTCTAAAGATATGAAGACATTATCTATATGGAACCAAATGCACTGTGTTCAACGACCATAAAAGTCAACAACACATTCTTGACCAAAAGGAGCTTAACATGAGGCAGCGACGTTGGCTAGAATTGCTAAGTGATTACGACTATGACATTTGTTATCACCCGAGGAAGGCAAACGTAGTGGCCGATGCATTAAGCCGTAAGGAACGGATTTAGCCATTGCGGGTTCGAGCCTTAGTTATGACTATTGGCTTAGATCTTCCCAAACAAATACTAGAAGCTCATATCGAAGCCCTGAAACCAGAGAATCTTGAGAATGAAGATGTAGGCGGTATGATCAGAAAGGACATACCCAAGGAAAAGTTGAAACCACGCGCCGATGGAGTTTTTTAGTGTTTTACTATTGGTCTATTTCACACCATTTAAGTTTTATGCTTAAACGGCAGGAGTTGGTTACCTTGCTATGGCGACTTAAGATCCGTGATTATGCACGAATCCCACAAGTCAAAATATTCTATCCATCCCAGTTCCGACAAGATGTACCAAGACATGAAGAAGCTATATTGGTGGCCCAATATGAAAGTGCCATCACCACCTATGTTAGCAAGTGCTTGACATGTGCAAAGGTCAAGGCCGAACACCAAAGGCCATCAGGACTATTAGTACAACCAGCAATACCTAAGTGGAAGTGGGATAATATCACGATGGATTTTATCACCAAGCTTCCTAATTCGTCACAAGGTTTTGACACCATCTAGGTGATTATGGATCGACTTACAAAATCTGCTCACTTTGCCAATAAGGGAAAATGAACCGTTAGACAAGTTGGCAAGGTTGTACCTGAACAGGATAGTAGCAAGACACGGAATACCTATTTCAATCATCTATGATTGTGATGGAAGATTCACGTCAAAATTTATTGGAAAAATCATTTCAGTAGCTTTTGGGTACAGTCTAAGTTTGAGGCATTGGTATCATCCAGAAACCGCACGGGCCAGAGCGAGCGGATATTCAAACTTCTTAAGGACATGTATCGTGCTTGCGTGATCGATTTTGGCAAGGGTGGGTTTTAAACATTTGCATAGCCAAAATTCTCATATAACATCAGTTATCACCACTAGCATCAAAGGACGCACCTATGAGGCACTTTATGGCTGAAAATGTCGATCACCTATGTGCTGGGCCAAAGTTGGAAAAGCTCAACTGACTGGTCCGGAGTTGATCCAAGAAACAACGAAAAAGATCATCCTGGTCAAGCAGATAATTTAAGCTGCTCAGGATCGACAAAAGAGCTATGCTGATTCGAAGCGAAAGCCCATGGAGTTCAAAGTTAGGGATTAGAGTTTATGCTCAAAGGTCTCACCTTGGAAAGGGGTTTGTTCGATTCGGTAAGCGGGTCAAGTTGAACCCGAGATATGTCGAACCTTTCAAGGTGTTAGCCAAAGTGGGGAAAGTTGTCTACAGGTTAGAACTTCCTCAAGAGTTGAACAGGGTTCACCATACTTTCCATGTGTCTAATCTGAAGAAGTGTTACGCTAACGAACCATTAGTGATGTCGTTAGAGGAAATTCAACATTGGCAGCTAAGCTCCACGTTTGTGACAGAGGCCCGTGAAAATCATGGAAACGGGAAGAGTAAAATGATTGAAGCAAAGCCGGATACCATTGGTTAAGGTTCGCTGGAACTCTAGGAGAGGTCCTGAGTTCACTTGGTAACGTGAAGATTCGTTCAAACAGAAATACCTACAGCTTTTTACAATCTGGGCTTCATCATCAAGCTTTGAGGGCAAAGCTCTTTTAACGGGTGGAGACTGTAACATTTCTCAATTTCAGGTCATTTTACGGACTTCCTATTATTCGTCACTATTTATGTGGTACGATCGCGGTTACTTTTAATTTATCTGTTTAAGCTAAATCGCGTAGACTAGAAATAATCATTTAACGTAAACGGTCATCAAATAAATTAAGATTTACGTCAAACAAGTGTTATGTAATTATTAGGAAGATAATTATTAACTTTGCGTATTTTATTTTTATTGGACACATAAAAGGCTTATGTTTCGCAATAAAATACCTTTAGACACACCTCGGAAATACCTAGACTTACCTAGACTCAAACCAACACCCACTTTTAAACCTTAAACACGAAACTTAATAAATTTTTGTGTTATTAAGCCATATTGGCCGAATGTAGGGACTAAACCAACTAGGAACATCCTTAAAACTCCTTAAGTTACATGTACAAAATACTATGTAATTAAAAACTAGTTTTAATGTGTTCCTAGTTAGCTAAATATATACAAATGGATAAAGACCAACTTGGAATCCCATTTTTCTCTCTTGTGCCGTGGCTAGCCTAGCAATTATACCACAATCCATAAAGATTTCTATAATCTTTGGTATAATCTTTGTACCAAACTTTATTGAAATTAGAGATGTACTAGGTAGTATTAACAAAACATGGTATTAACTAGAAAACATACAAAACCACCATGACTAGGGCACAATTTGGTTTGTTTGAGGCGATAGAGATGTAATAGATATCTTGCCTATAAAATACTCACTTACAATTTCCTTTAGCACTCTTACAACTCACAAATCACTCAAACAAATAAAACATTGTCTTTCTCTCTTGTCTCGGGCACAAACCGCAAACAAACATCTTCATTAATTCATTCAAAACATAACCTACTACTAAGTTGTCGTACGAGTGTCACAAGGAGAAATACACGAGGATAAGGTGGGGTATTTGTAATTAAGCTTTGGAGCTTTAGGATTGGGTTTTTATACGACTTGGGGTTAACTACACAATACGTTCTTCAAGACTCTGAGGGACCTCTTTGTAAACTTATGATTAACAAATTCAGTTCCATTGTCACTTCTAAAAGTTTTAACAGTTTGTTTAAATTGGTTTTTGTTGGGAATTATGCATTCCTGACTTAGTACCATTAGATATATTAGTTAGTACCGCTAGTTGTAATTTGTACTGAGAGTACAAAATGTTAGTACTGATCAGATAGTTAGTACCATTAGTATAAAATAGTTAGTACTGTTTATGAGATATGCATGAGATATCTTAGGAAAAGATATGCATGATCTTTATAAGCGTTTTATAAAGCCCATTAGGATTTCCTTAGTCTATAAAAGGAACCCTATGCATAGTTAGTAGTTATAGTTCTACACAGATCACTAGAGATCGATTAGCAATCATAGTCTTTGTAATCTGTAACATAGGCATATTCAAGTGATAATATAAAGTTCTTTTGTGATTCTTAATATTGTTCTTCTTAGCATTATTGATTAGTTTCCGAATAATCAATAGTGTTCAAATCAGTGTTTCATTATTTTTGCTTTAGAATTATCTAAGGGAACAAACCCTTTACAAGCTAAAGGTTAAGATCTATTCAGTAAACGATCCAACAAGTGGTATCAGAGCTTGTGTGGAAACTCTAAATAAGAAGAACTTAATTGTAAGATGGCAGAACAAAACATTCCTCCACCCACTATCACAGCAATGAAAATCCCTATCATCAGGAAGGGAGAATATGATATTTGGAGCATGAGAATGCGAAAATATATCTATCACACAAACCATAACCTATGGGATGTTATTGTCAATGGAGATCTAGAAGAAGAACATGCACCAACTGGAGAAACATCTGCTCCTCCTGCTCCTAAGACTGCCAAACAACTAGCTGCTAAAAGGAATCAGGAAAGAGTTAAGAGCATCTTGCTTTTAGCAATACCTGATGTTAGCCTCAAAAATATTAAGTCGGACGAGAAGTTCGTTCATTTGGAATATTAGGTCTCGGTCATTTATATATTAAATGTTGTAATAGGCTAGAACGGGTATTGGGCTCATTTAATGTAATCTAATAGGTCATGTGTATCGGGCGAAAGCCCAAGTAAACTCGAGCCCAACCCAAGACAAACCCTCGGCCCACTAAGCCTTTTAAGGCTGGCCCATCTAGGGTATATAAACCCCTCTCCATGTATGGAGAGAGGGTTGTTGGTCTCATTTGTGTTTGTGCAAGTTAATCAACCTCCACTTTATCCTCTCCTTAGTTTCTCTTTCTAGTTTCTCTCTCTACAATTCTTCTCATCTCCAATCTTATTTTCTTGTTCATCATTATGAAGTGAAATGATTATTTTGGATTCTGACATTTAGTATCAAGAGCCTCGGGTGGATCGTGGTTGTTTTGTGGTTCAATAAGCTCAAAAAGCTTATTTTCGTGGCTTATTTCATCAATAAGCTCACGAATCTTAATTTTTTTTGGGCTTATTGGTTTGTTTTGCTCATTCACTTCTTGCTTCACTTGTTCTTCACCTTCTTGAGTTTCATTTGTGGTTAAAAGCCAAAATTCGTGGCTTATTTCTTCATATAAGCTCACGTCTCATAATTTTTTTGGGCTTATTGGTTTGTTTGGCTCTTACTTTCCTTGCTCTAATCATTCAACACCTAATTGTGTTTCAATCGTGGTTAAATAAGCTCATTATCGTGGCTTATTGCAAGAAAAAGAACCCACGGCTTATTAGGGTTTGTGGTTTCTTGATTTATTGAGCTTATTATCTCATTAGTATTCGTGAACTCTTGGTTAGTACTCATCAAACAAGTTGCTTCGTTTTTCCTTTTTGCTTATTTTCGAGCTTATTTCGGCTTATTTTAAGCTTATTCCAAACTTATTTCGAGCTTATTTGTGGTTTACTTATTTTTTGTCTTTTCTTGTGCTCATAACCGGTCAAAATTGAGGGGACATAGATCCACAAATTTTGCTTCACAAGATAAAGACATCTTGTTTGTTAGTTTAAGTGGTCCTCACTCGAAAGTGACATCAAGCGGAATATGTTAACAGGTTGAGCGGAACATGTAAGTTTAATTCGAAGCGAAATATGCAGGTTTAGTTTAAGCGAAATATGCAGGTTTAGCTCAAGCGAAATATTACAATTTAATAGAAAGACACTCTGCCAAATTTTTGTTAACTGAAGCGAAATATGCAAATCAAGCGAAACATGAAGGATTGAATTTCAAGCGAAACATGCAAGATTGCCTTTAAGCGAAATATGTTAGCTTTCAAGCGAAACATGCAAAGTTGATTTTCAAGCGAAATATGTTGAATTTCAAGCGAAACATGCAACACTGAGTACAAGCGAAATATGTTTCAAATTCAAGCGAAATATGCAGTTTCAGTTTTAAAGCGAAATGTGTAAATTGTGAAGCGAAATACGTAATTTCCAAGCAAAGCGAAATATGCAATTTTTCTTTCAAGCCAAGCGAAATATGCACTCTTGCAAGCGAAACATGTCAGTTTAGGAATTTAAACTTTCAAGACATTCAATTCACAACAAACAAACCTTAATCCAAATCAATTAACATTCACGGTTTTCTATTGATTTTGTAAAATCCCGCGAAAGACACAATTCTTTTCTCGGTTTTAATCATAGACTTGTAAAATCCCGTGAACGTTTATTGCTTTCTTTTTACCACAACTTCAATCACAACACATCTACTTAAGATCCTACAATCATTTTTCACTTCATAATTCTTCAATCATTCATCATGACAACTCCAATTGTAACTTCCACAACTGACAGTCAAATGCATAACAACATAATGGCAGCTGGTTCAAGGGATCGTCAACCAATGCTTGCAACATGACGATATGCACAATGGCGATCACGGTTCTTACGATACATTGATACAAGACCAAATGGTGATGCCTTATGGAAGTGCATTCTCGAAGGTCCTTACACTCCAACTATTGTCACAACACCAGCTGTTCCTGCAACAGAGAATTCTCCAGCAGTTCCTAAACAAACAACAGTCGAGACAGTTATGAATATGACTCCTGA
>BQNB010139339.1:0-11077 GCA_026074375.1 Tanacetum coccineum
TCTATTGAAGTGAATCTACTTGGAGATGTTAGCCTAAGATGTATACTACTGAACCATGTTTTTAAAACCAATATTTTATTGCAAAAATCTGGTATTATAACCCTTTTCCAATCAGTGTTCCAGAATTGACTAGTTTCTAAAAAACGGCCATATCTCACTCATCCGGAGAAGATATGGCTCTAGCCAACTTGACACATATACCTTGAACCTATTTCTACAACCCCATGAAATAATCCAGACTTATCAGGCCAAAATTTTGTTGCAATTAACCCTTTTATACTGCTGGTCTGCAACAGTCTCAAGTTTTCCCACCAAACACTAATTTTGGTGTATTTCATAAACCGTTTATCCGTAAGGGCTAAAACCACCGCTCATGTTTAAGTTAACTGTTTACCTATCACCTACAGTTTTGCATATTTATATGTTATAGTACAAATCTTTGGACTTTTCACCCAAAGAAGTCCGAGACTTGGATTTTGACTAGTTTTAGTAATTTGGCCATACCTCCCTCATTCGGAGGAGTTGATAAACCATCCAATTCGCTACATGAAGCTTAGAACTATATCTATCCGACCATGTAATTTAATGATAGGCTCCAGGCCAAAAATATTTAGAAAAAGCCACGTTTTGCTACTAACCTCAAAACAGTCCCTAAAACTACTTCCAAATTCATTCAAAACTCATCCAAATCGCTAATTAAACACATGCAATGCCATAGCGTATCTTATAAACATATTTCCTAATCATTAAACCTAAAGTACATGATCAAACCAAGATCAAGTACAATAAGAACATGCATGCTTACATATATGTAAAACCAATCAAGAAGGAAATAAAAAGGGCTTACAATGTAATAGAAAGAAAGATAAAAATCAAACACAAACCCTAATAAGGGTGTATTTGCTGCCGTGGGTTAGGAGGACCAAGAACAAGACCCAAATCAACTTTCACTTCACCCAAACTTGCTTAAAAACCCTTATAATTAATCCCTTGATAATCTTGTTGCACTTAATTTAATCAAAAAACCCAAGAATAAAAAATCTATTAAAAATCAAGAAATCATCAATCTTGAAGCATGGTGGATTTTAGTGGAAATGATTGATGAGGTTTTATGTAGGAATGATTTTTGAGTAGATTAGAAGTGATTAATTGAATTTTTGGTGATTATGATAGGGGTTTGGTGTTGGGACGACGAACACATGAGGAAGAGGGATGAGAGAGTCGTTGGGTTTCCTTGTGTGTGTAAGGAATGAGGAGAAAATTTTATACTGTGTTTTTAAAACATGAATAAGTGTCCCTATATAATTCTAGTTGCTAAAAATTAAATAAAAAGGGGGCTTGTTTGGCTGGTCGACGTACAAAAGGAGGGGAAGGGAGTGGGCTTGGCCCAATTCTTGTTATCTAGTTTATGATACTTAAGGTCCGACCCGATTAGTTATTTAACGCATCACAAGTTACTAAAACAAAATTTCGACGCGGTTTCGACTAAAAACACGAAATAAGCTGGAAAATATAAAAATAAAATAATTAAGCTCTCGAGACTAAAATACGAAGTCGTTGATTTCTCGGTCGTTAAAAACGGATAAACATCAATTATATGATTCGCGAAAATTTTAGAATTGACGATTTTAATAAAAATCGACTAAAATGTAAAAGTAAACTCTTCAAGATTTATAAAATAATTATGAGACTGGAAATTATAGTGACCTTAAATACAGGGTTTTACATCCTCCCCTCTTTACAGGAGCGCCTTCCCTGTGCTCAATTCACCTTATTCGTCGTATGGTTACTTGTGAAGAGACGAGGATACACTTAGGTCCTTGGTGAAGGTTTTTAACGAAAATTAAATGAACGAAAGTCAAAGCATCAAATATATGAAATGAATATAAGCAAACGAATTGAGTGCCGTGAGAATTCTTAAAAGGAAGGATAAAATACATGACTCAAAGAAAAAGCCATTAGAAATGAATAGTTTGAAAAGTCGTCAATTCTTAGAAACGGTTAGTGGTTCATTACGATGAGCTTATCAAGTTCCCGGAGGTCGATATACATTAAAAAAATCCATATAACAAATTATGAGTCGAAAGAAGTTCATAGCCCAAAGAATGATTCGTATAAACGAACGCACGCTATGTCGGATACACATAAATCCACTCATTCACAATTCGTCACTTACATAAAGAGGCGTCCCAATCCATGTAAGTAAAGAATTATGAACTTATGGTTCGGCGGTTTATAATTTCCTTATTCAAATGAAGAAGCATCCCAATTCATTTCAATAAGATGATTATAAATCATTCTACTTAAGTATGGCCGACACAAAACAAAATATCACAACAAGATCAAATGCTACATTAAGTAAAAAGGGGTGTCTCTTTGACGGCATGATTTTTCAAAATCATAACATGTAACGAGAAGGATAATAAGATGTTAGTCAATCGCGTTCCAAAGTCAAGTGCCAAAAGACAACATGATCCAAGGTAACAAGATAAAGTCGTGCTCCCATCAACTAGAAGATTTTAGAACGATGGATTACGAAAACAACATACGTGATTCAAAAGCATAAGAAGAGTGTTCGAACTCGGAGTCGAACGACAAGATAACTAATGGAATTGACAAAGTACACCGAATGTCAATATCGTCAAACAGAAATAAAGTAGCGTAAATTCTTCAGAGATAACCACATCGCTCATAATATATTGAAGTAAACGAACTCATTAATACGTACCATAGTACTATACATATATGTAAGTAATTATTATTACGTAGACGATTTTGCCTTTAGGCTTAGATTAGCACAGACATCAAATCAAGCTCGATTGAAAAGCATCGCTAAATTATACACAACATTTAGGTAGGCGTACCCACGATCTAAATTATAATCATACGTTAGCCATAACATCAAGGCGACACATCGACCATAAATAGTTAAACACACACAAATCACTTCTATATAATTAGATAACGGCAAACTTGTCACATTTTTAGCATGATTCCTATTAATAACTCCGTTTGACCCAAAACGAAAGCCCATGTTTAAGTTTATCTAAATCCTACAGGTTTTAAATTGGAAAATGGGGCACTTTATATAAAAATATTGGTCTCAAACGCATTTTGGAAATCTAGGCACATTGTATGGATTGTTTTTGCCGTTCTAGCGTAAGCTTATTCAGCCGAATAGTTACGATTTATCTTAAAAGATCCACAAAGGATCCATATGTTTTACCCTTTACCCATGTAAAACCCAGTAGTATCCAAGTCAAATAAAAATTTAGTTATAAAGCCTAACTATCTGCATTATAAATTATGGTAAACACTAAAGTTTTTTTCCACGGTCCTGAGGGGGGGGGGGGGGGGGGGGGTGGGGGGGATGGGGGGGGTTCGAGGGGGACTCAGCCGGGAACACCCTGAATTACACGAATGTCTCTTTCTATCCTAACTCGCCACTAGGACCTAACATATTATCCTATTCATTAATGCAAAGATATAGTAGAATTTAAGCCAAAATTTGCCCATTAAAATACCAACTTTACTCAAAAGTTCCAAAAATAGCCGAAAGTAACCATAAATAGTCAACACTTATAGGAATTACTATTATATATATAGATGACGATGATCCTGAAGATAAGCGTAAGAATTTGAGAGGAGAGTAGCTCATATATGTGCGAGTATCCATATATAATACTAGTATTGACGTTCGAGGGAGAAAATAAGAAAACAAGAAGTACGCGATAATCGGAATAGTCAGCGTATATATAACCGACCAATATGCTGTTAAAAAAAAAAATATAACCGACCGATATAAAGAAAATAATATGACGTCATAAGATAGACGTATATGAGCAAAATAGTAACCAAGCATTATATATTCATTATTAATATAAAAGCAATAAGGATGCAAAAGACAGCATATAAGTTACTTGGGAGCAAGCAAGCGCGGATATCGGACAATGGTGAAGGACTCTTAAATTTTTGAAAAATGATATAGACTAGGGATTTTAGAAAAAGACCTAGTATGCTATAACGAGTGCATCTTGATACCATCTGTAACACCCCCAAATCACAACAACGCAACGGAATCCCACTTAGGGGCTACTTTCATGAGTAAAAATACAAGTAAGAAAACCGACCTTAAAAGAGACAAAATCACATCAACGCAGCGGAATACCACTTGGGGTGCTACTTCATAGTTCATACACACAAGTTACAGAAAACGATCTCAAAAAAGACGTTTAATAAAAAATCACATTCGATTTAATAAAATATCAGAGTTACACAAAGCCGTCCTTAAAGTTATGATATCCACACGACTCGAATGCTCCCAATGCTCATCTAGCAAGATAATAACCTGAGAAAATACATGTAAAACGTCAACAATAATGTTGGTGAATTCATAGGTTTAAGTAAAAACATTATTGAAATATTTCAAGTAATATTTGTGTAAGAAAAGTAGCATTACAACGTTTCAAAGTATTATTTCTGAAATCCAAGTAGTGATTCAATAAGTCAAGAAATGTTTAGTAGTGGACCACAAGGTTTAAGATCAGCCAGCGACAGTATTTCATAGTATCATTTAACATTACCGCATTGAGCTCATGACACCGAAACCTTGACGGTAATGCATCTCATATACATTCTTGTTTGCCCCTGAAGTAGGTATTATTGCCTTATACCTAGGATTCTCAATACAAATTGTCCGTTGATAGGTGGGGTGCTCGAAAGAATTCGATTCAGACCCCCGGACAGGGTTGTCAAACCCAATAGATCTATTAATTGTACTAGCGTTCACCCCTACAAGGTGACTAACGGTTCATGAAATTAGGGACTTTGGCAATAGCGACTCATGCAGATAATTTCATAATCGGGTCAGGCATACCCTTCAAGCACTTGTGTCCCATTTAGAACAAATAATGTGTTCAAAACTCACAGTTTCATAAATAGATATTCAATGATCTCAAATTGTATTGTAAGCTAATCAAGCTTTTGTAGTTCATACGTAAACAACCATGTATCACACATTTATTAAAAGTCATGTAGTAAGCAAGTGAAAGCTTTAGTAAAAATAGTCATGTAACGCTTAAGTAGTAGAAATCAATAAGTTGGCTTAATAAAACGAGCATGTATTCTCACCCCGGAAACAGTTTAAGAAAACCATTAAAAGAGAAAAGGTGGGGCTATGAACTCACCTTAGGTAGAAGTATCGGATAAGAGAATCTACAACGAACGAACAATGACAATCTCGTCTCAACCACGACCTATAATATAGTGGTCCGTGATTAGGAGAAATAAAGATCGAGGGGAAAATGCATACATTGCATAAGTAAATAAATATATATTTACTACACACATATATATAATATAATTACATATTATGGAATCCACATGCGCCCTAAGTTTTTATTGATTAAGTCACTTCTTTAACATTATTACGCTCAACATTAATTTATGCCACTTTTCGGAAAAATTCTATTTTTAGGAAGTTTCTATTTTAGGAAGGTTTATATTTTTAGAAAATTTCTAATTCTAGAAAGTTCGGATATTCGAAGATACTAATATTGTTAATAAAATGTTTAAGTTTCCCGATAAACCCCGACGAACCAATAACTCATATACTTGCCCTTATTTTTCCTTGTTATGCTTACATATTTAAAGTTTCCAATAATAGACTTACTATTTTTAAACACGACCGAAACATACTTAAATATATATCATCTAATAATGTTCGTTAATATATATATATATATATATAATATATATATATATATGAAATATATATATATAAAAATAGTCGCCCAATTAATTCCGTTAATGATAATAAGTCGTCAAACTGACACTTAATACGCTCAAATTCCCCATTTTTAACAAAAATTAGCAACCAACCCATTCCTTTATAAGTTTTTACCTTTTTATTAACTTTACCAAATCTGACCCGTTTCAAAAACGACTCGTTAAAACATATTTTCACATCTCGGACTCTAAAGTACCTGGACGTAAAACGACGTTCCGGACAACTTTTTAGTTTTGGCCGAGACCCGGAAATCGACAGAAACGGACGAAAATACCCTTGCCTTAAGTCTGATGCAGTTTATTAAAATGAAAAACCCAGGTTTTGCCTTAGCGTTTAGACCCATTTTTACTTGATTCTAGACTTAACCGACCTCGCGGGGCAGTAAAACGGCCATCCGAACAACTTTCGTGTTTTGGCCGAAGGCCGAAACAGACTAGAAAATGACGAAAAAGCCCCTTCAAAATCCTGACAGCAACTAATCATACCCCAAAAACTGGATTTTTACAATGACTATTTCTAGTTTCAATTTGCCATAGAATCTTCGTTTTTAAGAGTTAAAAGGCGACCCATACATGAAAACGATCGTCTTGGCAAGCTCTACCATAATCTTAATCAAGTTTTTAACTTTATCATTTTTATGACACGGAAAAGTGGGCTTTAATTTTTCTGCAGAAAATGCCCCGTTACCAAACTACGCCAAACACTATTTTCATCACAAAACCTCTTCACCAATATACTTAACTAGCCTATCTCCATCCTCTATCATAACCACTATTATTCAACACCTCACAATCAATTTAACACTATTCGAGTGGATTCCAAATTATATAAAAATATAACATATGCATTAAACATAAAAGAAAATATCAAAGAGGGTTTTAGAGGGCTCACCAACACTAGTGATTAGCAAGAAAATAATCGACCCGAACCCTTCCTTGTTCCTTGGTGTTAGCCGAACCCAAACACACCCTTAATTACTAAACCTTATGATTTTTAACAACCAAAATTTAGCATAGACACTAGTCTTCAATCTCTTTACTTAATCTTCACCCCAAAACTTCAAGAAACTAGAAAAATAAAGATTTTAATAAATCTTTTGCGTGGTGATTTCTTTTTAATTTGATGATAAAGATTATGTAGAACACAATGTAGATGATTGTAGGAATGTGTAGAGGTGATTAGAATGAGTAGTAGAAAATTTTTGATGATGGATTTGTTGGTGTTACTTGGTTCGACAGGAGCAAAAAGGGGAAAAGAAAAAAATATTTTTCTTTCTTTGATGATACTGTGAGTTTGAGTAAGAGTTTATGAATATGCTGGTCATGCAAAAAAAAACTCATCATAACAAATTGGTTGGCACAAGTTTTTGGGTGGATTTTGATTGGGCCACAAGGGTGGCGCCATTATGGCTTGAGATTCATGGGTTTATTATTATTATTTTTTTTGTAGATTTTTGTTGTATTATTTTGTACAAGTAAAGGTAAAAAAAATATACTTAAGTCTAGGTAGGTTTTTAACAAGGATTCGGCTAAACGCGGGAACAACGAGGATTATAAAAATAAAATTTTCGAGCCAACGAGACAAAAATATAGAATTTTTAACTTCTTAGAATATTTAGACGGATAAACGATTAACGAGCGCGCGATTTAACGTCGACTCGCGAAACATCAAAAATAAAAATTATCAAATCTTTTTCAATTTTTTTCATAATAAATACGAAAATATTTATTATCGACAAATAAAATTTTAAATGTCGACGCTCGATCACGGAAACTCGTAAAATAATAATTTACGACATTAGGTATGCGATCGTCATACGCGTCGAAAAACTCGGGTCGTTACATCTCATCACTTCCAGGTGTGTTAACTCCTGAGAGAGGTGAATCATTGAAAATTTAAATGGATTTGATGTCTCTTTACCAGTGAGCCATTAACTCTGGAGTAGCCAATGTTTGGTTTATTAACCATGGTACATTGATAACCATTTCAACTCTTAGTACATGAAACATGGTGAGTTGAAATACCATATGATTTTTAGCAAATCATCAGCTATTAACGGATTTGATTAAGCATTTACCAAGTAACCGTTTGCTCATGTTCTAGCTAATCCTTTGGTTGGAGTCCAGACATCACCCCTGGAGGACTAGTTAACCCAGTTCAACTAATTGGACCGTGAATCATCTGTAGTTGATTACCATCCCAGTTTTTGGTAAACTGTCAACCATATAAATGGATTTTCCACAGCCTTTACCACAAGCCATAACCTTATGGGCTTGCCAACTCTTTACAAACATAGATATAGTGAGTTGATAACCATACAGTTTTTGGTAAACTGTCAACCATCAACGGATTTGAGAAGTCTTTACTAAATTCGTTTGCTTTGGACTAGCCAGTCCTTATGCCTATTAAGCATGGTGAACTGATGACCATTTGTTGTGTGGTGGTTAGCCAACACTCAAACCCTTCTCTCTTCCATTATAGTCCACAGTTTCTAACATAACTCCAGCTACTGATAACTTCATCATTTTCTAATACCAGCCTGCTATTCAAAGCATCTTACAAAAGTTTGGTAACAAACTTCATTCATCTTCCATCCAGAACTTCATTTTCAAATGAATCACTTGGCAGCATCTTTAAACCAAAGGATCTCTTCCTACAGCTAGCATCTAAAAACACCATGCCTCAAAAGTTAGAGCAATGTAACTATCACATCTTATCATAATACCGTCCAACTATTATCCCAATTGCTGTATTGGTAGCTCCAAATGGCATCTTCATTGAGAGGTGGATCAAACATAGTCCTGAGATCACTCCATAATACTCTGTCATAAGCATCTTCAGGCCTATTTGTTCCATATTTCTGCATAACCAACTTGTATAGTTCAATAAGATCCTCTCTAATGAAGTCTTTAAGCATAGCTCCAAAGCTCATATAAACTGTATCAACTCCATTTGCTCTTATTATCTGATAAATGCTTCTTTCACCTTGTTGAAATATCTTCCAATTTGCCACAATATTGGATTTTGTATCCAAAGGAGTAGGATTCATAGCTTCTACGGATTCTTCTTCATCAGTCTTTGTATCTCCTTATGGACTCTTATCAACATTTATACCCTTCCTAGACTTTTGCTTCTTTCTTTTTCATGTTCTTATTATTGGCTTTTCTTCTTTTACTTCAGTAACTTTTTCTTCAACTGAAACATCTTTATCATCAATCCTTTGTTTCTTTGAAATCTTTGTCTAAAGCTCTTTTCCATATCTTTTCAACTGTGCCTTTGTAGCTTCAATGTTTATAGGAACAAAAGATTCACCTGCTTGACCAACTTATCAAACTCTTCTTTCACTTCTTCAAAACTCAACTTCTTTAAATGTGTAAGCTTCCATGTCCCCTGATTCTTCAAATAATTCATCATGTAGTTCCTCAGCTGTGATTGGGTCATAGGCCTTACTTCTTCTTCTTTAGTCGACTTCCTTCTGCAAAGAACTTCTTTCTCTGATCCACTAACTCTACCCTCTTCTATTGCAAAGTTACTTCTGGAACTTTTTTCCCTAGCACATTCTTTGTCAATTCAGCATTAGCATCAATGCTTAGCTCTAATGGCACACAATCTTACATCATGTATGTGTTGAGCTTCAAATTGAAACTGATCTTTTTCTTTGCTTGTTGTGCTCAGTTAATTCTTCTCCTTTCATTCTTAGTGTTCCATATTTCTGCATAACCAACCTGTACAGCTCAATAAGATCCTCTCTTGTAAAGTCTTTAAGCATAGCTCCAAAGCTCATATAAACTGTATCAGCTCCATTTGCTCTTATTATCTGATAAATGCTTCTTTCACCTTGTTGAAATATCTTCCAATTTGCCACAATATTAGATTTTGTATCCAAAGGAGTAGGATTCATAGCTTCTACTGATTCCTCTTTATCAGTCTCTGAATCTCCTTGTGGACTCTTGTCAATACTTATACCTTTCCTAGCCTTTTGCTTCTTTCTTTTTCCTACTCTTTTTACTCTTATCAACTGACTTTGACCTCTGAGAAGCAACCTTTGACAGAGTTTTAGCTGCTTCCAAGGTTGTAGGGCTGATATCTTCCTCCCCTAAAGTTTTGCTTTGTGTAGGAGTCTTAAAAACCTCTGATTTATCCTTTATCATATTCCTAACCATTTCATCCAAACCTTCCTCTTGTAAATTCCTCCCCTGTTTGGAAGAAATTTCAGCATCCTCATCCTCTGAATCAGGTAGAACCACTTGTCTCCTTTTGAGAACATCTTCCATCTTCTTTACCTTTTTCACCAATTTCACAAGTGCTTTTCCCATGGTCAACTTAGTCTGCTTTAGTTCTGTCTCCAAACTATCAACCTTTGTGATCAACTTGGGAACCAATTGAAGCAGGTCATCCACTGTCATAGTTCTTTCTTCTGCCACATGAGGGTGAGTAGAATCTTGTGATTGTGGAACTTCAGTTTCCTGTCTAGGTGAAAGTGGTTGGTGTTCAGGTGATGGTTGCTCAAAGGTATGCTTAGTGGATTCATTGTCAGGTTCAGGTAAAGGTGAGTTAGGGTGAGGTGTTGGCTCAGCTATAGGTGTAGGTTTAGGCTTAGGGGTTGCAGATATTACAGGTGGGTGAGATGAAGATGCAAATGGTTCAGAAGGTGATGGTTGATCCACGGCTTGATCTGCTGGTCCTGCACTTTGATCCACAGCAACAATGGGCAACATTACAGGCAACAAAGGTCTAGGTACCCCTCTAAACCCCCTTTTCATGTTCCCAAAAATCTTTTTGGTCAATACAATCGCCAAATAAGGATGTTTATTCTCAGTTTGTATTTCCAAAATCATTTGTAGAAATCGAGGATACATTAAAAACTTAGTTTTCCTTTTCAAGTTTGTCACCATGCCATCAAAGATTAATTTTGAAAAGTTATAAATCCTGCTAGTAGAAAGACAAATCAAAGCAGTCACAAGATTGCTACCAAATTAATCCCATCCACCACTTTTAGGACTCATACAATGTAAAATATGATAGACTAAAAATCTCTATTGGGGTGTAAAATGACTTTTCCAAAAAGTAAAAGTACCATCAGCTGGATACCATATATTACCCATCCCTTCAAAAATGTATGTATTTGGCAACATGGAAATCCCTGAAGCATCTTCTAATTGAAGCTTACTTCGAACAGATGCCTCAGTAATTGTATACTCAAGAGTATTGATTCGCTGGTTAGTACGTATATATAATAACACAAATGCAGATCTCAACCAAATGCCCTTAACCAAGGCAAAAAGGGTC
>BQNB010139340.1:1415-12230 GCA_026074375.1 Tanacetum coccineum
GGATGTATTTTCTAATACGTTTTTATTCTGTAAAAAATGATGTATCAAGTATTAATCCCACTATGTTGGTTATGATTTTGCCATATTATGATGCTGTTTACTTTGCCTTGTTTGTTATATTATATTATCTGCGTATCGTGGTCTTATAATTTATTGTATCTACTGTGCGTTGTGATTACCCCAAGTATGAAATCTCATCATGTATTATATTCTTATGACATTAGAAGAAAAATACTGACTACCCGACAAGGAGTGAGTACTGTGGATATCGAACAACTGATAGCTCAACGTGTGGCCAACGCGATGGCGACCTTCAAAACAAACCGGAACAATGGGAATGGAACACCTCAAGGAACAAGTGGACGTACAAGATGGACTATACCCACTACTCGTGGTTGTACCTATAAGGAATTCTTGAACTGCCAACCCCGCAACTTCAAAGATGGAGTATGTGTTCCACATCAGTATGTGTTCCACATCAGTAACTATGCCACCAATTGTTAAGTGAAGTATGCTATATTGACTCTACTAGATAGTGCATTGACATGGTGAAACTCCCATATGAAGACGGTTGTAATTGAAACTACTTATGAGATATCTTGGAAAGAACTCTGAAAATGATAACTAAAGTGTACTGCCCAAGGAACAAAATTCGAAAGATGGAGAATGAGATGTGGAATCTGACTGTCAAGGGTATTGATGTTGTGGGTTTATGTGTGCTAAAACACACATCATTTGTACCCCGGAAAACACATTAAAACGGACTAAAAATACTAAAATATAGATAATTATCTTGCAAATATGTTTGTTTGGTATTTTTTATGTCTTGTAGGTAAAACGGATTGAAAACAAAGCAAAAATGGGTATTTATGGGTTCGTTTTGATCAAGTGTGCTTAATATTCAAGATCAACATAAAGTCGTGAAAAGTCCTGAGCATGCCATTCGAAAGTGCGTAAGAAAACGAGCCCAACGGTGCCCTCAGATTTTATTGGGCCAGCCCGTAACCCACTTAATGAGTCGGGCCAACCCAAACAAGTAAAAACCCAAGATAAATCTAAGTTTATAAAATAGATGCTGACGTCAGCCCATGTCATGGTCATGTGCTGCCTAATTAAATCCAGCCTCTATTCACGCAACTCTCCACTAGCGAAATTGGCGAATATGAGAAGACCATGTGGCAGGGCTAGTTATAACTCCTCACAATTCATTCTTCTGCTTTTAATCAAACGGATGAAAACTCGTGTAGCATTTAAGCAGATGACAAAGTCCACGTGTCACAAGCTGAGCGGCTGGATCCACTGCCAATCCGAGGGAAGGTCAATAAATGCCAATGATTGGCAAGTAGTCATTGGCCAAATGTACAAAACTCACCCCTCACACCTTATAAAAGTGACTCTGCCCCTCATTTTGTGTTGGTTAGATTTTAGGAATAGGTTAGTTTAGTTTAGCTTATTTTCATTTTTTAGCTTATTTGGTTTTAGATTAGCTTATTTTACTGCTTATTGTAACTGAGCTTATTTTGGATGATGTAACAAGATTTGGTTTAGCTTAATGAATATTATGGTTTGTTCTTAAATTGCTTATTGCTTATTTCTTATTTTTAGTGCTTATTTACTATTTTAATTAGTTGAGCTTATTCAAGATCTGATAAGCTCATTTATAGCTTATCAGATTCGTTTAGCTTATATGTTTGCATGGTAATCGTTCTAGCTTATTTGGTTTATCAAGGTGTGAATCTACTAGTTTAGTCTTATTTGATTTCGTTATAGCTTAATATTAGGTTTGCGTATTGTTTTTGAAGTTAGCTAAAGGTTTCAGTTTATATTTATTTCTGGTTTATAAAGCTTATTTGATTGATCATATAGCCTATACTTTCTTATGAGCGTTTTGTTTCATTGTTTTCGTTTAGAAAACAGCTTTGATTAGAAATAAACCAAGTGCTTTTGTTGAGCTTGTCATCTTCATTATTTAGTTGTTGCTTATCGAAATAAGCTGTGATTGCTCTTAGTGCTTATTTGGTTTTAGTTTGCTTAGTTTATTTAGTCTTGTTATTTGTGCTATTTAGTTGCTAGTTGGAATAATCTACCTCATAAACCTATTCGTTGCTATAGTGGCTTATTTAAGCTTTGTAACTTATCTTGTTTAGCTTATTTCTTAGTCTTAAGAATCATCTACAATTGCTAGTATAATATCAGTACCTACGTCTGATTTGATTTACTTTTTGGCTGCGTCTGATTTGTTGGTAACATTTGGGCCACGTTTGTTCAGTTTGTAGAATTCTAATATGGGCCCTCATTTGGACTGATTTGCTATAGGGTCACAATTTATTGTTTGGGCCACGTTTGGATTATTATAGTTTCATTGTTTGGGTTTAGATTCAATTTCTTTTGGGCCAAGTAGTTATTAAGAATAGATTTAGTTGTATTAAAAAGTGTAAAAACTGTGTTAATGTTAACAGTTTCTTGTTTTTGTTTTGACTTTGGTACCGGTCAACTCATGAGGCGTAGAGCTTACGGTTTAATAAGCTAGATAGAATTTGATTATTTTCTTTAGCTTATTAAATCGGGTGGTTATCGTTTATTTTCGGCTTTTCAATTCGGTCCAATTTTCTATCCTTTTTCAATACGCTAGTATAGCTTAGTTTAAAATGTTTAACTTTGGTTATTTGATCATTATGCGTAGCGAGTAGTTTACTTTTATGCTTGTTAAGTAAATTGGTGTTTAGTGAATTAGGTATGGAATTTAATAAGTGATTAGTGATTAATAATTTACAAAAATTATTTAAGTTAGTGTTTTATTTAGTCGAACGGGCAAAAGCCGTAAGTTTAAGTAGGCATTAAATTAGTAATTAATATTTTGTTAAAAAGTTGTTTTCAACATTAAGCCAACGTTTTGAGGAAACAATTTAGTAAACGGATATTAATTTATCATTAAGATCTAAAATTTCACACTTAAAGATCTATTCACTTTTACTTGACAAGCATATTTTTTATCTTATTAGCTTGCTTATTAATTAGTTTAATCTAGTTTAGTAGTTTTTTAAATATTTAGTTTAAAATCAAAAGCAAAAATTAAAAGACATTCTAGCCTCAAATGAAATGCTTTCGTGAATTTCAAATTCATCTCTCGTTGGGACATGACATCCGGAGGATCTATTATTACTTTTTCTAAAGTAATTTTTATCTGACGTGATTACTATATTATATTACTCGACAAGTACGTTTCGTGCACGTCAGTTTTTGGTGCCGTTGCGGTGAGAGGTGTACGATTGACACGTGGTTTTTAAAGTTAGTGCCTTGAAGATCTTTTCTTCGGAAAGTTTATTTTCGTACTTATTAAAAATATAAAAAATCCAAAAATATTTTCTTATTTTATATATCTTATTAAAAATACCAAAAATATTTTCTTTTATTTTTATCTTTAAAAAAATAAAAATCCAAAAATATTTTCCAATTCTATTTTATTTTCTCTTATATATATATATATATATATATATATATATATATATATATATATATATATATATATATATATATATATATTAAATATTTTTCGTTTATTTTCTTTATAAAAATCTAAAAAAAATATTCTTCTTTATCTTCTAATCGTTTAATTCTATTTCTCTTTCCCTCTTCTACCGTTTAATTCTTTATCCGCTATGTCTATCCGGGAGCTACAAGAGCAAGTTGATGCACTTGCTCAAGCGATGAAGCAATATTGTTCTAATCGTAGTTGCTCATGTTGCGGGGGTCGTCATAATGGTGGAAATTGTCCAAATTTCTTTAACCAGCCCCCGCAACATCAGATGGAGACATACTCGTGTGAGTATTATGGAGGAATCCCTCACCCGGGCTTTGATTGTCAAACAGGGAACACACCCAACTATGATCAGGGTCCCTATTATAATCAAGACTTTAGTTTTAACCAACCTCCATTTTATTCTCCGAGTCAGCCACAGCAGTTCGACTGTTGTGAGTTATGTGGAGGTACATATTATAGTAATGATTGCCAAGCAGGGAGCATGCCCATCTATGATCAGGGTCCTTGTTACAATCAAAACTTTAGTGATGACCAACCTCCATTTTATTCTTCATATCAATAACAACAGTACGACTGTTGTGAGGTCTGTGGAGGTCCCCATTATAGCTCTGATTGTCAAACCAGGAACCAGCTTGTCTATGAGCCTAATCTCGGTAACAATTATGACTTTTCTTGTTTTGACCAACCTCCACAGTATTATATTGACCAATCACCCCCTTAGGATTTGGTTTTTGATAGTCTTATACATACATGCAGGGAAAATAAGCGTATTTTGCAGGAAATGCTTAGAACTCAAATGCCTAATTCCCCTGTTGTTCTAAAAGAACCTTAGGGGAGTGACGATTACACGAAGGTGACTTATGACAAGGAGCAATGTTTAAGTGATCATTATACCATTCTTGTCACATCTCCTGCATACACACCTTCTCTGCCTTTCTTAGCTACCATGGAACCTGCAGACACCCTCTTAATAGGGGATGAGATTATTAGCACTACTCCTGTAAGGGAAGATGACGAATTCATAAAATCTAATGTTGATAATCTTGTCCCAATCCCGAGGGAGTTTGAGGTGACATCTGATAGTGTTTTAGAGTGTGATATGCCTGCTACTACACCTTTGCCCCCTACTAATAATAGGGAAGTAGATTTTGATATCAATTCACCTTTAGGAGAATAAGTAGTCAACTTTTTGATGGAGAGTGTGGATTTAGCTGATTTACCTAGACATATGGTTAAACAACTATTTGGTCTTTTACTCAAAAATCCTAGTTTAACCAAAGGAATGTTTGATGAACCTTTAGGTGATGATACAAAACCTAGATATTTTGATGTGACTTTCTCAAACCCTCTTTCTAACTTTAATGATGATTTTACCGTATATAATGATAATCCACTCTTTGATGAAGAGTTTAAGGACATTAGTAGTCTAGACCCCTGAGTTGACTCCAGTTATTGATGAGCCCACTTTGCTAGTCACACTTCCCTCATCGTGTATTGATGTTTTGGGAGATGCTATTGTAGATACCGACTTACCTCTAGGAGAGCCTTTAGACACCCTTTTAACAGGGGATAGGGAAATTGACTTCAATCCTAGTAGGGACATAGAAGAACTAGAACGTTTACTAGCTGATGACCCTGTCCCGGTCCCAAGAGTGTTTGATGATCCTTTAGGTAATTCTGATCCGATGTCTAGATCAATTGAGACTAGTGACCTTATTTTGGAGGAGATCACCACTGAGATCGGCCTAGATGATTTAATTCCAACTAAAATTGATGATAGGTATTACGATTCAGAGGGTGACATTTTAGTTTTTGATCAATTTCTTAATGAAGATACATCTTCTGATGTATCTCCAACATTGTTACCTTTAGAGTCCTCCTTACTAGTTCTACCACTTCCCGATCCTAAGCATATTTGCTTAAGGGAAGTGGAAAGATTTGTTCCTTTCTTCTCCCTGACACAGTCGGGGGGAACGACGAGGGTGATGGAGACCCCTTCTTTTAGTTTTCATCATATGTCATCACCCCGTCCTGCTGCATACTCACCTAAGGAGGTGATGTATTGCTTTTACCATTCTCACCTCACATCGGGTGATGGATTTGACCATGGACCTAAAATGAAATAACCCAAGTGTTAAGCTAGAGACTCGAACAAAAACAAGCGCTTCTCGGGAGGCAACCTGTGTAATCTATCTATCTATTTTATTTTCTTTATTTTTATTTTCATTTTGAATAAGTGTGATGTATTTTTAGCATAAGTGTGGGGGGGTGCTTCTATCCTTGTTGTGTTTTGTGGTGCTCGTTTTTGCTTGCAGGATTCCCTTTGATCTTGAAGACCTCTGTGCTTGTTTTCAATCCTCCAATCACGCGATCTCTGATCATCTTCATGTTTATATCATAGGAATCCTTAATCCTGTTCACACACACACACACACACACACACACACACACACACACATATATATATATATATATATATATTGTTTCCCTTTTCACACTTGGAATTTTTTGCATTTGCCTTTTTTGTTCGGGGGTAAAACTTGATATTTTTGAACATTGAGGCCAATGTTCCATTCTAAGTGTGGGGGTATTTCTATCAAAATGTGATCATACCTGTTCTTGCTGTGTCCCACGCAACCCCGTTTTGACCTTAGTTTTTGTTTCATTTTGCTTAAAAAAATGATGAAAATATAAAAATATACAAATAAGTAGGCCCGTAGAACTAGGTAGCTTTTGACTTGACCGAGTATTAAACTCTAGCTTTTCCTTTAGCTTTCAAGACTAAGCGTTTGCTAAACTTTAAAATTCTGCAAAGAACGAAAAATGATAGAGTTGAATATAAGTTAGATGCTAAGCGTGGAGTAGTTGGATCTCTTTAGAGCTCATAGAGGTTAATTGTGGCTTTTTGCTCCCACCAGCTTAATAAACGTTATATAATTGTTAAATAAATAAAGTTACTTTGGTTTTTGCAATTCTTTGTTTAGATCCCTTCGTAGAGATTCCTTCTGGTGAAAGTAAGGTAGACATCGAGGTTTTGTCAGTATTGTGGGGAAATAGGCTACCGATTCCTGACAGCTCGCTACCGTTGTCTAGGTAGTCAAAAGATCACAAGACTTGAAATTTGGCTATAATATTAATAATGTAATAAACTGAAGTCAAAATAAGACCACTGGACCATGGTCGGCTCGCATACCGATGTGGCAGTCGTTTAAAGGGTGGATGTAATAATAATAATAATAATAATAATAATAAATCCAAGACTGATAAAAGTTTACCGGACCATGGTCGGCTCACATACCGATGTGGCAGTTTTCAAAATAAGACTCCTGGACCATGGCTGGCTCGCATACCGATGTGGTAGTTGTTTAAAGGACCAAGGAATAATAATGTTGCAATAATAATAATAATAAAGCCAAATTTCGACTCCGGGGTTATCTAAATAAAGCCTCCGTCTCTGGACTCGTAGTTGAGTTGTTTCGGATGAAATAAAAAGGATAACCCCTAAATCATGCGAAATTAGAACCTTAATGTGGACCTTATTCTCACCATATCGTCTCTTTAGGAAAGGATTTCAAACTAATTATGGTCTAAACCGGGTTTACTTTATATGAATAAGGATATAATTTATTTGTCACCAATAATAAAAATAAAATCCTTAGAGGATTTAGGAATAAGAGAGCGGAAAGTAGCTATGCGTACACAATTTGCATTTATGAGTAGTGTTAGCATCTTAACTTGTATTTAACAATGATTTCGTTTTTAAGCTTGGTTTGGGGCGGGTGAAAAATCAAGGACGATGAATTTATCCTTTTAGTATTTCTTGTTCCGTGATCCTTAAAGTTATAAATGTATGCATATAAAAATGGTAAAACGGGGGCTTTTCAAAACTAGTGATTTCTTAATCCCCTTAGATGAACACTTAGCTACTTTTTGAGGTAAGTAGTCTAAGGGGGTTGAAATTTTTGGTTTTCTAAGTGTGTATTTATGACATTGTGTGAGGACACGGCAATAGCGTAGTATGAGAGATTTTGATATGTGCTTAAACACATATCATTTATTTCTTATTATTAAGCTAAAAAGACCAATAATGAACGATAAATACATAAAAATGCATTTTATATGTGTGTTTTGTTAATTGTGTCTTGCAGGTAACGGATATACCACAAAAGGACAAAAACAAAGCTGAAAACAGACAAAACTGAGCACGGGATTGGAAGAGCATGAGAAAGCTAAGCCGAAGGCATATTCATCTTTAATAGGCCAACCCGTACCCGTCTAATAGGCCAGGTCAACCCATTAATTCTTGAATTATATAAACCTTTTATGCAAAATATAAGCCTAAACTAAATCCATTTCATTATTAATCAAGGCCCAAGATAAAATAAGTCAAAGCCCAATCCAACTCCTGGGTCAATGTCCAAAACCATGAATAAAGCGGGTCAAACTTTCACTGTTTATCCCTTTCCTTTCCCTCCCATTTTTTACTCACCGTAATTAACACAGGGTAAACGCTTCACTCCCCACACTCTCCAATGCTTCTAGAAGTCCACGTTGGTACCCTCTGACATCATTCCCATCCACGTTGGCGATCCTAAGCTCCCCTATTGGTGGATTTAACATGGCAGCAATCCAAGGGTGTAAATTGATGGATTGGAAGTTTGTTAGAAATCAAGGGTCAAGACGAAAGCATATGGGACGCTCCTCAAGCCTAGAACCTTCTCTTCATTGCTATAAATAGGGTTGCATTCACACAGAGATGAAGTATCTAGCTTTTAGTAGTGTTAGTGTAGCTTATTAGTGTAATCTTTAGCTTATGGCATCTTTCTTATTGTAATCTTGTTTAAAACAGCTTGTAATATCTTTTGATATTAATAAAATTCCAAGTTTCATTTAAATTGTTCTTTAAATTCTGTTTTACTATTAAGCAATTATGGTTTAAATGTGTTTAGAATGTCTTAAATAAGCTCAATAAGCTCTCTTATACTCATAAGCTAGTTTTTATTCAAAAGCTAAACTGAATAAGTCATTCACTCAAATTACTCAAACCAGTTGAATAAGCCAATTGGAAGATAAGCCAGAAATGGAAGGGCTTATAGGGCTTATTTTATAAGTTAGCTTGTAGATCTAAGCTTGTTAAAACTATTTAGATCCCTGTTTAGCTGGGATCAAAGGTACATTTACTTTTTCTCTTTTAAGCTTAAATTCTCATTTAACTTATTACTCTGCTTATTCATGCTTATTATCTGCTTATTCTTGCTTATTTGTTCTTATTTAGTCTTGCACTAGCTTAATAAGTTTTGTTTCTAGTCTAGAGTAGCTTGTTTTAAGTTTAATGAGAATCTGTCAATTTAATAGTTAAAATAGCTTATAGGTTTAGCTTATTATCTAGGCCTTATTCTTCTAAAGTTCTTGCTTAATTATTCTTATTTTTCATAATGCTTTATCTGTTTTTTCAATTTAGAGCTTAATTAAGTCTGTTGTAGTTTAAAATTAGACTATCATGATCTAAAGGGGTGTTTGGGTTAAGGATTTAAAAAGGGTCATATGAGGTGTAATCTGACTTTGGTTCTCAACTAAGCTTTCATAAGCTCTTATTAGGCCTTAATGATGGTTTTAATAAGTTTAAAGTAGTTTTTGTTAAGTTTTGTGGATTGTCTTATTAAAAATCAAATTATGCTAGTATAAAAGGTTCTTAAATCTGCTTAATAGTTGAATCTCTTAAAAGTCAATCTGTCATTAGGAATTTGTGTTCAAAACTAGTTTTTAAAGCATCATGTTGAATCTGATTTAAGTTTTTAGTCTTTGGTTTAGCCTTTTACATTTTAGTCTAAAATTTAGTCAAGTTTATGAATGTTCTTAAAAGTCTTTTTATGCAGATTAATAGGGGTTACAATCTAGCTTAATTTTGTTTAATCTTTGTTAAAATTAGCTTATTGTAGTAAGAACTTAATCTGTTTCAAGTTTTTAGTAAGTCAAACTAGTTATAGAGTCTTAAATTTAAGCTACAAAAGAATCCTTCATCTCAAAAAGCTAAAAAAAACAAAGTAGTATAGTCTGACATTTTCACCCTTCTTTTTCTAGCTTATTTCCTTAAAAAGTTTGTTTAATTATAGCTTATTTGTGTTAGTAGAGTAAAAGTCTTAATCTGTTTTAAATTTTCAGCCTATTATCATTGCTTATTAGTCTTAAATTTGATCTTAAAAACTGGTAGAAAGTCCTTTATAAGTGGTTTTTTGTGTCTGCTGTCTTAATGGCTTTTTAGTGCTTTTTAGCTTATTTTGTTTGGTTATTTTTAGTCATAATGTGCCTTATTAGGTAAGGTTCTAACTTGTTTCTAGTTTTTTAGTCTTTATATTAGCTTATTGGTCTTTTTAGTGCTTATAAAGGCAAACAGTTTTAACTATGTCAAATGGTCTTCATTAAGCCTAAACTTTCACTTTGATAAGTCTGTTTCTAGCTTTTTAATAAGTTTTAGTATAAAATCCTTTTATAAAAGTTGCTTAATTTTGCTTAAACTCTAGTTGTTTTAAAAAAGAAAAAAAACCAAAAAGGATGTCACAGGACTCGAACCTGTGACCTCTCCTTCACACACACAACACCTCAACCAACCCGCCCTTGGGTCTTTTTCATCATTCCTTCACACCCTTTAATTAATATAATAGGATTAGTTTTGGCTTATTTGCTTATTTGAATTTTCACAGCTTATCACTGCTTATTGATTCGTTTTTCTTTAGAAACCTTATGAATAGTGTTAAGAATTTTTTTGTAATTTTCTCAAATTTTTATAATTAAGTTTAATATTTTAATTTAATTTTTAGTATAATTTAGTTTAAAAAATAGTTTTAATTAGTTTTAAAATCCAAAAAAATATTTTTCTATTTTTAAAAATTAGTTTAAGTCATTTTAGCTTATAAATTTGCAATTTGAGTTTTTAGAATTTAAATTTGTCATTTTTAGGTATTAATTAACTACTTTTAAATGTCATTAGGTTTTTAAATTGCTTTAATTTCTAGTTTAGCGTGCCTTTATTTGCTTTTCCCTTTGCGTTATTAGATTTAGAACCAAATCCAAATTATTGAATATTCAAGCACGCGATCACGGACCGAAACAAGGTTTTCAAATTCAAACTTCGTCGTGATACGACATCCGGGAGATAAAAATATTGTTTGTCCTCAAGCAATTTTTATATCAAACTGATACTCAATATACTATAATTAATTTGAGATATTTAGTTATATATTTTATTATATATAGACTATTTATTATCTTTAAAT
>BQNB010139341.1:0-17573 GCA_026074375.1 Tanacetum coccineum
TGTAGATCCAAGTGTGTAAATTGTGTATTGGTGTGATTTGGATTATGTGTCAATCCAAGGGTATATATATCTTGTGAGTGCGTAAAGACTTAGTAAAGTCTTAGATTCATTCTAGCTAAGATTAGGACTTGACATCTAGCTTAGTGTCGGAAAGGAAGTATGCGACATGTAAACGGTTTTCTCCGCCTAAAGGGAGCTTGTTGACATAGTGAAATCTCGAGTGGAGTACTCGGGGAGTGGAGTAGGAACGAAGAGGTGCTTCGTTGCCGAACCACTATAAATTTTGGTGTCTTGGTTTGATCATTTCTTTCCTTATCCCTTTATATTATTATTGTTCATTTAGTTCATTACATTAGATAGTTTTTGTTGTGATTCATATTGTTGATTGATTGACATATAACTCAAATCAAACCGTTTTATAAGCAAAGAATTTTAAACCGGTTAATTTACCTATAAACTATTCAACCCCCCCTTTTAGTTTCCACACAGAATACCAAAAACCATCTGGTTTGTTGGTTCAACCCATAATCCCAATATGGAAATGGGAGAACATTACTATGGATTTCGTTACTAAGTTACCTAAGACGACGTCTGGTCAAGATACAATTTAGGTAATTATAGACCAACTCACAAAGTCTGCGCATTTCTTACCAATGAAGGAAACCGACACAATGGAGAAATTGACGAGACAATACTTAAAGGAAGTATTCTTGAGACATGGAGTGCCAGTTTCAATTATTTCTGATCGAGACAGTAAGTTTACGTCTTATTTATGGAAATCGTTGAATGAAGCCCTAGGTACTCAATTGGATATGAGTATGGCTTACCACCCACAAATAGATGGTCAAAGTGAGAGGACCATCCAAACGTTAGAAGACATGCTACAAGCGTGTGTGATGGACTTCGGAAAGGGATGGGACAGACATCTACCATTGATAGAGTTCTCCTACAACAACAGCTATCATACGAGTATTAAAGCTGCACCTTTTGAGGCGTTGTATGGTCGCAAGTGTCGGTCACCTATCTGTTGGGCTGAGGTGGGAGACGCTCAGCTTACTGGCCCAGAAATTGTTCGTGAAACAACAGAGAAGATTATCCAAATCAAGCATCGTCTACAAGCTTCACGTGATCGACAAAGGAGCTACGCTGATAAGAGACGTAAGCCATTGGAGTTTCAAGTTGGGGATAAGGTTATGTTGAAAGTATCGCCCTGGAAAGGAGTGATACGTTTCGGCAAACGGGGAAAGCTGAACCCTCGTTATATTGGACCTTTTAAGATTCTCGCCAAAGTTGGAACGGTTGCATATCGACTTGAGTTACCCGAGAAACTGAGCCGTGTTCATAGTACTTTTCACGTCTCAAACCTTAAGAAGTGCTTATCCGACGAACCGCTCGCTATTCCGTTGGACGAAATCCACGTCGACGACAAGCTCAATTTCATTGAAGAACCGATTGAAATTATGGACCGCGAAGTTAAACGTTTGAAGCAAAGTCGCATTCCAATCGTGAAGGTCCGTTGGAATTCAAGAAGAGGTCCCGAGTATACTTGGGAGCGCGAAGACCAAATGCAGAAAAAGTACCCTCATCTTTTCGCTAACCCTGAATCCGCATCTCAAGCTACGTCCTGAGCTTTGAGGACAAAGCTCTTTTAACGGGGAAAGGATGTCACACCCCGTAAATTTTAGGTCAATATTTTAAACCTTTCCGATTATTATCTTTGACTTTTATACGTTACGTTTGAATCTGACAGTTTACCGGGAAGTCAAACCGCGTAAATCTGAAAAACGTCATCGGGCGCGTCCCGGCATCACGGTGATTATTTTTTTAGGCTGGTAGGAGATATTTTAACTTTTCTAAGTGTTTCATGATTTTTAATCACTTTCGATATTAATTTTAGGGTTTTATCTTTTAAATTGCGTTTTCGCATTTTTGGATCAAACGGAACCCCGGAAACCCGCAATCTTTTCGTGTAACGCGAGTTTTCAACGTCAAGCATTGTTAATGCTAAAATTTTGTTTACCCTCCCTTTATTGACTGTTGGATGCCTCTAAACCACATACACATCACCATGCTCATATAATTTAATTTTTTGAAGCATCTTTTGAAAAACCTATGCTGTGATTCATGAGGTTAAGATAGTGTCTTATGAGGAAGCTCACTATCATGCAAGAAACTAAAACAAGGTCATGGGCATGTGACTTCTTACACACATACTTTGACTTCATTTCGACCTCAACATGGGACCCTACTTATGCATCTCTACTGTCCATGAAGTTAATATTTGAACCCATTTTGGGTACTTTATGTCTATTTCGCTGAAACCAAAAAGGCACACCCCTTTAGTGTGTGTTAGCCACTTGTTGCTTCCAACCAAGTCACAAAACCCTAACTTGGTCTTATAAATAACATACTTTCTCATTCTTAGGTAATATCTTACACATACAAGCCTCATAAAAGTTTCTCTCTTCCTTCCCTTGCTCTCTTGCTCACGACTCACCTACAACACCCAACCCAATCCATAACTTTTGATTTCCTTCAAGATCCAAGTGTTCCAAGATGTTAGTTATACTTATCTAAGATTGATCTAAGTAGTAGTTCTTTAAATTTCAACGGTTTGCAAGATTTTAAAATTAAGGTTTCTAATTTTATAGATCTTCTGATTCTCTACTTGTTTCTTCATTCTTGTAAGCATTCTTAACCCATCTCTTGTTTCATTTCTTTTATTCTTATGAATATTGTTCAAGTTAGAGTCCAGTGTTTGTGTTACTTTTTATCAAAAGAAATGATAAATATTTTTGACAACTTTTATAAAATAGGCAAGTTTATGTTGTTGTTTTATAAGTTATGGTGAGATGTTTGATATGTGGGTTGCACAATAGTTATGATGAGGTTAGGTTAGATTATGAGTGGTTTTGTTGGTGAGTTTTGGCGATAAATAGTTAGGTTGGACTAGGGACCACTATGGCGGTCATTTTGCGTTTAGTCTATGGTTAAGTCTATGGTACATATTCGAAAATGTGAGTTGCTGATTGAAAATGTAAAAGAGGTTGTAGGACACTTAAAAATGTTTTCCATTGTCGAAAAAGTAGTTTTTGGATAGCTTGTTTCGTATAGATAGATTTCCTTATATTAAACACTAAAAACGGACTTTAAACGGCCAAGTTATGGCAAAATGAATTTTGAAACACTTTTTGGAAAAACAAATAATGTAGTTGCTGATTGGATTAATAATAAGTTTACGGACACTATTAGGGATTATTTGAGCTTTTATAACCTTGGCGAAACTATATAGAAACCTTTGGATATTAATTAGAAAACTTTAGAAATGTCTATGAAAAACATATTTATGTGATATCGAGAATAAACCAAAAATGTGGATTTACTAAATAGGATATATTTTAAAAAATATTAGTTAAGTGAACCATATGAGTTTATGAGTTTAGGTCGAGATTGTACGTTTTGGAAATATGGAATATCCACTTTATAAGGGGGATGTATTAAACATCGAAACTAAAAAAACTTACAAAAATAGAAATGTAATAAAAATGGCAATTTCAGAATAAACGTCAGAACTTATCGAAAAATAACTATTATAATTTTATTTAGTCATACTTTATTAAATAAACTAAAGCGCAAACACACATGGATATCTTTTCTCTTGAAAGCGTATCGTACAAGTTTCGGTTATCTTCTATTTTCCTAAAACGCGTCATTTATTTAGGTCGCGTGTATTATTACTTCTCCGATGATTATCGATTCACCACTTACTTAAGGTGACTTCATAGCCCCACGTTTTTACCGATTTACAAATGCTTTATACTTTGGGGTGAGAAATATTGTTTGCTTTTAAAATTGGACACAAGTTCTTAACGTGAGTTTTACATGTTTAGGTGTTGCCTAAGTTTGCTTACAAACCACTATTGCCCAAACTATCATGAAACGTAAGTTACCTATGGCCAATTGGATTGGTTAAGTGAGCTCGAATGAATATATAGATCTATTGGGACTAATTACCCCTATCTGGTTTGGTTCTAAATTAGATGCGAACAAACATATATATGTCATGTCAATTTTGCGTTGTGGTGGTCTTTGGTTTGGGACACTAGTTAAAGGCAGGAATACTATGTGGCATGATATGAAATGCCCTCTTGTTATTAGCATCGATGTCATGAGCTTAGTGCAGCAGTAAATACTTTTTATGTGATGCTATATCTGTTATAGTAGTCGCATACGTTTTGAAATCTTGTAGTCCACTCTTGTACTAACTTAAACTTATGAATTCACCAACATTGTTGATGTTTTAAACATGTTTTCTCATGCGCTTAGCTTGGCTTGATTTTTGATGCTAAATGGAGTCTATATGCTATGTGACTTCACCGATTTCAAGACTTGTCTATTTATATACTTGTTGTCATTATCAAACTTTGTTATGCTTCTGCTACATTTAACTTTTATATGATCAGTTGTAAGACTTCAATTAATTTTCGTTATGCAACGAGTACAACTTTTTTTCAAACATCCATGATTAGTGGTCGTTCTTTATTGCTTTATGTTCAGATTGTTATGACGACACGCCCTCGGACACGTATTCCGTCCAGGCCCCGTCTGGGGTGTGACAGAAAAATCATCCTTGAATACTTCAACAGATTCTTCGATCATGTCATGAAAGATAACATGCATCTTTGAAAAGTAGCCAGAGCATTACATAAACTGAAAGGCATTCTCCTGTAAGCGTATGTTCTAAAAGGGCATGTGAATCTTGTTTTTTCTTGATCCATTAAATCGATTGGTATTTGAAAATATCCAAAAACACCGTCAAGGAAACAAAAGTATTTATTTCCTGCGAGTCTTTCTAACATTTGATCCATGAATGGCAAAGGAAAATGGTCCTTTGCGATCGCTTCATTGAGTTTACGATAATCGATGCATACTCGCCAACCCGTAACGGTTTTTGTTGGTACAAGTTCATCTTTTTCATTGGTAACAACTATGATACCACCTTTCTTGGGTACACAGTAGATGGGACGTACCCAAGAGCTATCGGCGATTGGATATATAATACCAGTATCGAGAAGTTTAACGATTTCTTTTTTAACAACTTCTTGCATGTTCGGAGTAATATTTGTTTTTGAACAACTGGCATTTTGTCCTCTAGGAGTTGAATTTTATGTTTACAAAAAGACAGACAAATTCTAAGAATGTCTGTTATTTTCCAAGAAAAGGCTCGCTTGTGTCTTTTTAATACATAGATGAGCTTATTTTTATTTTGCTCAGAAAGTCAGGATGATACGATTACTTGAAGAAAAGAGGGTTCTTCCAAGAATACATATTCTAAGTTATCAGGAAGAGGTTCTTCAAGAGATGTCTTGATTTTATAATTGGTATTAAAGGTGATATTTTTGAATGGCGGTTCTTTAGTGTCGGATTCAGATTCAAAGTTTTCATCGGCGGTCATTGCCATGAATTTATTGAATTCAACAAAGAGTTTTTCTTTGAGAATAGTTCCTTCTATGCAATGAAGGATTTTACTCCCTTCATCGAGAAGAGCATCGAAATCTGCTTCTAAGATTTCATCAATAACGTCAATACTAAAATATGTATCATCTATGGAATAGGAGTGTTTCATAGCAGAATTAATGTGAAATATCATTCGTTGAGTCCCAACTCTAAGATTGAGTTGTTTCTGTTTAACTCGAATTACTGCATCGGTAGTATGGAGGAAAGGTCTCCCTAAGATGTCTTTTTCCATTTTGAGAATAATCAAATTCAGAGGAAAAGTGAATTTACCAACTTCAACGAGCATATTTTCAGCTATTCCAATAGGGTGTTGGAATGATTGGTCGGCTAATCTTACGCTTATTTTAGTAGGTTTGAGAGTTTCAAGAGATAATTTAGCATATAAGGAATATGGCATGAGATTAATGCTAGCACCAAGGTCGGCTAAAGCATTGCATGAGAAAGCTTTGCTGAAGTTACATGGAATAAGAAAACTTCCAGGGTCTCTAAGTTTAGGTGGAACTTTGTTTTGAATCATAGCAGAACTTTCATCGCTAAGGAAAGTGGATGAGATTTGTTCGAGTTTGTGCTTATTGCTTACGAGTTCTTTGAGAAAATTTTGATAGTTTGGCATTCCTTCTAAAACATCGACGAGAGGTACATTGATTCGAACAGCTAGAATCATGTCGAGGAATTTTCCATACTGGGCTTCCATTTTCTATTTTCTAAGGCGTTGGGGATATGGAATTTTTGGTTTATATGGTTTACGTATCGGAGTTTCTTTGACAGGTTTTGGAGTTTGAGATTTAGGTTGAGGTGCAGATTCCTCATCTTCATCCTCACTATCAAATTTGATAGGAGTTTCAGGATCATTTTGCTGATCATTTGGGTTAATAGGTGGGTCATAGGATTTACCACTCCGCGTAAATACGACATTTATATGCTCGTTTCGAGCTTGCGGTGGTTGATAAGGTTTAGATGAGCTACCTTTTGGGTTTGGTTGAGTGTTACTGGGAAGAGATCCAGAAGGTAGACTAGATTGCTTGTCAGCAAATCTGTCGAATTTAGCTTCGAGATTTTTGATCGAGGCTTGATGATTTTTGGTTGTTCTTTCAAGTTTGGTTTTGAGATCTATAAAAGTATATTTGACAAAATAATTGGTCGAGTGCTGAGCTTTTATGAAATCGCTTAATTGTTTTTAGAGGCCGAGTTTATCATCAGAGTTAGATCGATAGTTGTCTCGATTGTAATCGTTTCTTCCGCTCGAACGCCAATTATCGCGATTTGAATCACGGTTGCGGTAATCATTGTAAAAATGAGTACGACGGAAGGTTTTCCTAAATTTGGATTCTTCTTCTGGAGACATAGGTTTGTCATCATCGGTATGATTGAGGTTTGGTTGTTTTGAACGAGATTGGAATTCTTCATACTGAGCATCCATTTTCATGGTCATGGCATCTATTCGTGCCATAATTTTGTCAGTATCAGAATTACTGCTACCTTCATCGGCGAAAGCAACATTTTTCTTTAGAGGTAATTTTGTTTTTTGGTTTTTAGCCCAATCAAGCTTGAGTCAGACTTTATCTTCGAGGAGTTGATAAGCTTGGTTTGGTGTTTTATAGAGGAAAATACCACCAGCTGCGGCATTTAGAACTTCTTGGGTTATTTCGTTGAGGCCGTGATAAATGATTTTGATAATATTGACTTTGGATAAATTGTTACCATGGCAATTTCTGAGCATTTCTTTCATACAGAGCCACGCTTCGGTTAAGGTTTCATTTTCATGTTGAGAAAAAGCTCGGATTTCTCCGAGAAGTCGATCGAAAAGAGCTAGGGGAAAATCAGCTAATAGAGGCAGTGCGAAGTTCATCCCATGTTTCAATGGTTCCTTCATTAAGTTTATCCAGCCATGTTTTTGCTTCACCCATAAGTGATAGGGGAAACATCATTAGGCGAATGGCTTCATTTTCGGTGTCTCTTTATTTAAACATATCACATATTCTGAGGAATTCATAAATGTGTTTGTGTGGATCAATTTTAGTTCTTCCATAAATTTGGTTTTCTTTAACGAGAGTCATGTGGTTACCTTTAATAGTGATTTCGTTTGTGGTTTTAGGAATGGTGATTGCAAAACTGGGAGTCGAAGCGACAACACGGTCGGCAGCCCAGATGGGTTCATCATCCATTGGATTGTAATTTTCAATGATATTAAGAAAGTGACGGAAATAATTGATATCAAGTATTGGTAGATAGACAATTCTTGGTTGTTCGGGTCGTTCGTCCCTTCGTTCGAATGGAACTCTCTTGTTTCGTCGACAAAGTCTTCGATTCAGGATTCGTTCAGGTTCAAGGAGTGGTTCAACAAGTTCAGAGTTGGAACCACGTGTATGCATCCAAGGGATTTTATTAATTTTTGAGAACGTTTTTAGAAGAAAAAAAACGTTTGACTGCGGAAAAAAAAAGTTTGCCAGAAAACTGTATGGCGATTTTAAAAAAAATGGTTAAAAATTATTTCAAGAATTGATTACAGAACAACTTTAAATCCCTGGCAGCGATGCCAAAAACTTTGATGTGTTTCAAAAGCTTTAAATTTATAAGACTATAATTACCGATTTATTAAATGGAAACACATAAGTAAAAGTATAACCCACGTATGTAGTATAATATTTTAGGTAAGACCAGGTCGTCCACAGGGATTTGATTAGTGTTCGAATAATCATAGTTAAAATAAACTTTAACAATTTTAAGATAAATTGTGCTGGATTCAATAATGAGAAAGAGACTACTCGGATAGCTTCATATAATTCCTAAGAAATGGTGATAATTACGATCTTAGATTCGAGGTTTGGTATGTGCTTAAATACACATACCTTTTACCTAATAAAACGAGCTAAAAAGACCAATAATAACCAATAAATACACAAAAATGCATTATATATGTTTGTATTGTGAATTGTGTCTTGCAGGTAAAGGATATTGCCCAAAAGGACAAAAATAATACAAAACGGACAAAGCCGAAGGTGTACTTATCTTTAATGGACCAACCCGTAACCATTTTAATGGGCAGGGTCAGCCCATTAAGATATTATACTTACTAAACCTAAAACCTTTAAACCATAACCCGTTTATTAAAACCATTAGTCCATTTCTAGTCCTACATATGTCAAGCCCAAAGTATGAAGTCTAAGCCCAATCCCTTATCCAGTCAAACTAAATAATAACATGTCAAAATCAATATTTACTGTACATCTTCCTTTTTTCCCTCTCCTTTTCACCTCAACGAACACAGGATAAAACCTCTCCATACACTTGCTCTCCTTCGCTTCTAGAAGAAACGCCTGACACCTCTGACACTCCTACTATTCCACGCTGGCAATCGCCATCATTTCTATTGGTTGATGGGACGTGGAATCAAATCAAGGGTCAAGATCATATGGAATGAGGCGGTTAAGGATTGGATGGACGAGATTGAACCTCAGGACGCTCCTCAGGGGTCTAGATTCTTCTTCTTCAGGCCATAAATAGAGGAGGCCTCACACTCTTGGAAGTCGTCTAGGTTTTTAGCTTATTATATAGTTTTAGTAGCTTATTTTGTAACTTTTAGCTTATTGTTTTTCCTCTTTTAAAAAGCTTGTAAACGTTTGAGTATTAATAAAATTCTTAGTCTTATTTAAATTCTGTCTTTAAATTCTGTTTTTACTTTAAGCAAATTTGTTTAATATGTGTTTTGAATATACTTAATAAGCTTAATAAGCTCTCTAATACCTAATAAGCTAGCTTTTATTCAGTTAAGCCTTTAAAGCTTGACTGAATTAATATTTCACCTTAAATCTCACTCTTAAATCACCTCAGCTTAACTTGGAAGATAAGCCAAACCTGGATGGGCTTATATAACCATACCAGCTTGTTCTAAGCAAGCTGGAGCTTGTTGATAAGCTCTAAATGAGCATGTGTTAGCCTTGTTTTGAGCAAAGGCTTGTGTAAGTTCCAAAATCCCTTTTAAAGCTTATTTTCTGTCACTGCTTATTCTATGCTTATTGCTTGCTTATTAATGTTCAATTGTGCTTATTCTGTCTTCATTTAGCTTATTTGTTCTAGCTTTAAGAGTTTTATAATCTGTTTAGAGTTTTAGTTAAGTTTTCTTAATAATTGTTCAAAAAACCAAAAATATGCTTATTGTTCTAGCTTATTAAATAGTGCTTAATTGTGGTTGGTAATTGCTAATCTGAGCTTAATATACTTATTTCATCATCTGCTTTTTCAAATATAAGCTCTACTAGATCTGTCTTAGCTTAAAAATGCTTTTCAAAATTCTTAAGGGGTGTTTGGGATAAGCAGTAGTAACCTTAGTTACTACTGCTAAGCTTGTTTTGGTTATCAAAATAGATTTGATTAGCTTTTGTTTTAGTTTAAATGATAGTTGTAAGGATTTTAAAATAAGTCTTGTAGAGTTTTATAGTTTGTTAACATCAAAATCCAAGTCTGATAGTCCTAGAATTGTTCTAAGCTATTTTAATCTTTGATTAATAAAAGTGAGTTTAAGTGTAGTGTTTTGTAGTCAAAATGAGCTCAATTCATGTTATAATGCATCTTCCTTGAAGTCTTATAGCCTTTTGAAAGTTTTGGTTCAAAACAGTTTAGAAAGGTTGTTCTTTGTTTAAGCAGAATAACTTAATTTGCTGGACTTTTTAAGTCATTAATCTAGCTCTTAATAGATTAATCTTTGTTTAATTTAGCTTATAGTAGTCTAAATTTAATCTGTTTTAAGTTGTTAGATTATCAAATTGCTTTTAAGTGTCATAAATTCAAGTCTCAAAGTAATCATTTAAACTTCAAAAAGCCAAAAATATACTAGTGTAGTCTGCATGTTTCATGTCTCTTTTTCTAGCTTATTTCATTAGCTTATCTGCTTAAATTTTGCTTATCTTTGTTATTTGAGTCCTAGTCTTCATCTGTTTTTAATTCATAGCTTTTTATGATTGCTTAATGGTCCTTAAATTTGAGCATAAAAAGTGGAAAAAGTCTTTAAAACGGTTTTTAAGGTCTGTTGTCTCAATAGCTTTTTAATACTTTTTAGCTTAAGTGTTTGCTTATTTCCTGTTATTAAGTGCTTATTAGGTGGTCTAGTTTATCTGTTTTTAGCTTAAAGTCATTTCCTAGTGCTTATTAGGTCTTTAGCCTTAGCTTAAAATCTGTCAAAAAGAATTTTAAGTCTTCATTTGTGTCAAAGCTGTTTCAATCTTTGTAGTGCTTATAAGCCTAATGTTTTAGTTTTATAGATCTAAGTGCTCATTAGGTCTAGGACCAAGCCTGTTTTAGCTTATTTAGGTTTTGTAATTGCTTATTGATTTTTTATATAGCCAACGGTTTAGCTATTAATCATTAGTTAATATAAGCAAAACTGTCTATTTTAAATAGCTTTTTCATAGCTTAAAATTAAGTTTTAGTAAGAGTCCTTTTTTAAAAGTTGCTTATTTTAGCTTGATCTTTAACTATTTTTAAAACAAAAATAAAAAAAATGTTTTTCAAAAAGGTAAGGTCCAGGACTTGAACCCGCGACCTTGCCTTCACACACACACACACACACTCTTACCATTGCGCCCTTGGGTCTTTTTCATAAGACCCTTGGGCCATTTGTTTTATAAGGTGTATTTGCAGTTTAAGCTTATAAGCTATTTTAGCTGATTTCTAGCTTATTACGAGTGCTTATTTGTTCTTTCTTTTTACCATTATCTTAGCAATAGTCTTAAATTTTTTCAATAATTTTTCTAGATTCTTATAAATTAGTTTAGCATTTTTAATTAATTTTCTAGATTAAAATAGTTTTTAATTAATAAAAAATAAAATAAATGTCAAAAAAATATATTTCTTTTTTCTAAAATTATTTTTTATCATTTAGGACTGTTAGAAATTAAATTTGCATTTTTAAGGTTAAAATTTGATAATTTAGGTTTATATGTCGCGTTTTTAAATTCCCGTTAACATTTTCGTGCTTTATTTGTTGCTTGCCTTTATTTGCTTTTGCATTTCATTATTAGAAATAGAATCTCAAATCAAAGATTTGAAATTATTCAAATCACGCGATCACAAACTTAAACGAGATTCTCAAATTCACGCTTCGTCATGATACGACTCGGGAAGATTTGGTCATCACTCTTCCTAAAGTGATCTTCATTTCTTAACGGAATACTATTCTTATATTATTTGATAATAGGTATTTTGGTTATATATATATATATATATATATATATATATATACTATTAAACCCGTATCAAAGATTTTGGTGCCGCTGTCGGGGAAGTGTGTATTGCATATCGCGTTAAAGTTTGAAGATTAGTGTTTTGAAGACCCTTCCTCGTGAAGTTATCGTTTTGTTATTTTCTTTTATATAAAAATAAAAATACAAAAATATTTTATTTTTCTCGATTTATTTTTGTAGATTTATTAGGAAAAAAACAAAAATACTTTTCCTAAAGTATTTAAAAAACCAAACAAAATTAAAAAACAACAAAACAACTGTTGTGTCACTTGTGAAATCGGCTCACTTTTAGATTACAAACTTTAAGAGAGGTTTAAGGAGGGTTGATCCTACGAACTTCGACCCGAAAGGAGAAGGTTTTTTAAACGCTTCGCGCTTACCCGCTCCTCCGCTTCTTTGTGCGTTTTCTAAAGAGCTACCTTACACTTGTTCGATTATCGGTTACAAAAATATTTTACTTATTTTTAGTGCATGCGCACCCGCTCTTCATCGAATTTTTAATTGTCGAATCTTCGACGACTCTGAAACGTCGTAATCGTAGACGTTCCAAGCAAATAGTCGAATTGTTTTCTCTTGAAGAGACTTCCGTAGTTACGATGGACGATCAACGTACTATGGCAGAATTACTCCAAGCACCCACCGAGGGTTATGGAGATGCTATCGTTATTCCCTTTATTCTCGCGGAGAATTTTTAGCTTAAACATGGACTTCTAAATCTTGTAACTTCAAAACAATTTTACGGATTTTAGAAAGAAGATCCTCATGCTTACATTCTTTGGTTTAACAAGATTACTATCACGATTAAGTATAAAGATGTGCTTAATTCGTCGATTAAGCTTATGCTTTTTCCATTTTCTATCGAAGAGGTAGCCCGGATTTGGCTTAAAAAGAACCCCCTCATTCTATTCTTACTTGGGAAGATCTTGTTTTCAAGTTTATTAACCAATTATTTCCTCCTTCCAAAACTACAAATCTCTGAAATGAAATCACAAATTTTGAACAAAAGTTTGAGGAAACATTTAGTGAGGCATGGGACCATTTTAAGGATCTCCTTCGTGCATGCCCACATCACGGTTTTACGGAATTACATTAACTTGATGCTTTCTACAATGCTTTAAACCCGCACAATCAAGATTCTTTAAATGCCGCCGCCGGTGGTAATCTTTTGACTAAAACTCCTCGAGATGCTTTGACAATTATTGAAAACAAGTCGAAAGTTCGCAACTCACGAAACAAACCGGTTGTTTCCAAAGTGAGTGCTAATACTTCTTCTTCTACCACGGCATGTCCATCGGAGATGGCCGCTCTTACTGATGCCGTTAATGCTATGCTTCGTCATGTTAAGACCTCACCTCCAGAGACCGTTAAAGCAATTTCTAAAAGTTGTGTGACTTGTGGGGGACCGCATCCCTACTATGAGTGTCTTGCCGCTGATGGCAACACTTTCAATGCTTCTGCAGCCGCAACAACTTATAATCAGAATCAAGGATATCGTCCTCAAGGAGACCCGAATTATCGTGCTAGCAATCAAATGGGACCACCTGGTTTTCCTCCCGTGCAAAATAATCAAAACCGTTTCAATCAAAATCAAGGTTATAATCAAAACCGAGGAAATAATTTCAATCAAGGTAACCAGAATTATCAAGCTCCGCCTCAAGTTGGACCTTCAAACGATCTCTCGAACTACATGAAGGCAAATGACGTTAATATGAGAGTAATGCAAAATCAAATAAGCAATATGAGGACGGAATTAAAGAAAGAGATGGATACTACGTTGACTAGGCAGAACAATGCGTTCAAGAATGAGTTAAAGAATGAGTTAACGAATGATATTAAGAACATGATGAGTAGTTTTTTTCAAATGAACACCGCTTCTTCTTCGGGTTCGGGATCACTTCCTAGCAACACCGTTGCTAACCCGAGAGGTGACTTGAAAGCAATCACCACCCGAAGTGGTATTTCTTATGACGGACCTCCAATTCCACCTCCTTTCTCTCCTCTTCCCAAGGTGGTGGAACGGGAACCCGAGGTGACAAAGGATACGGTGCAACCGAGTACCGAAAACATCCAACCTCTGGTAGTCCAAATAAGTCTATTTTGTTAAGCCCGTTGTTGATTCCTAAACCTAAACGTTTATACATTATCCTTCAAAGCTAAACAAACAAAAGCTACATGAAAAAAGATTGATATTAGCTCTTCGAATTTTGTTGAATCTTTAGAATTACAGTTTCGCGGATGCTCTTCTAATATGCTGCAAATTTATCTCAATGTTAAAGTCTCATAATAACAAAGAAAAATTGTTTTGACTTAGCTAAAAACATCTGTAAAAATGAGATTGTTCGGCGGTTTATCCTAAAATGTTGCCCGAAAAACTTGGAGACCCCGGAAGTTTCTTATTCCTTGTGATTTTCCGGAGAGATAGTTGAATGCTTAGCCTTGGCCGATCTTGGTGCAAGCATCAACTTGATGCCTCTTTCCATATGGAAGAAGCTCTCACTCCCCGAACTTACTCCAACTCGAATGATTCTTGAACTTGCAGACCGATCTACTACTAGCCCATCCGGTATTGCCGAAGATGTCTGATTTAACTTCTTTCGTATATATAATATATAAGTAAAATATATATAACTAAATATCAAATAGAAAGAGAGTAAGTATTCCGTAAGGTTTTTAAGAAGGAAAATTGCTTTTAACCAAAGCAAAATCCATAACCTTCCCCGGTCGTTTCCCGACGAGGTGCGAATTTAAAAATCGTGATTAAGTTCGTGATCGCATGATTAAATATTTTTAGATTTTGATTTGGTTTCCTATTTCTACAAATATAAAAGCAAAAACAAGTAAAGGCAAACCTAAAACAAAAGCAATTAAAGATTTAAACACGAAAACAATAACGGGATCAAAACCCATTATTTAAAAACCTAAACACTACAAATTTAACCCTAAAAATGCAAATTTAATTTTTAACAGTCCTAAATGACAAAAGAAATTTAATAAAAAATATATTTTTTTGACTTTTATTTTATTTATTATGAATTTAAAACTGATTTAATCTAAAAAATTAATTAAAAATACTAAACTAAATTGGAAAATTCTAAAAAAATTATGAAAAGTACTTCGGACAATGCTTAATCTAGGAAAAATAAAATGAAGAAAACAGCTTATTGAAATAAGCGAGAAATAAGCTAAAAATGGGTTGAAGGCTTAAATGGGCAAAAAGGGGTTAAATAATAAATGTTGCAAAGCTATAACGGAAAAGACCCAAGGGCAGTGTGGTAGCAGAGAGTGGTGTTAAAACTTGGTTGAGGTTGGTTGAGGTCAAGGGTTCGAGCCTTGCTCACCCTTGACTTCCTAAATTCCTTAGTTTTTTTTATTTGCAAATTTTTTTTATGAAAAAGCTTTATAAAATGAAAATAAGCAACTTTAATGAAAAGCACTTTTTATAAAACTCACTAATAAGCTAGAAATAAGCTAAAACAAAACTTAGTTTTAGCTCAAAATCTTAACAGATTTCAAGCAAAAGCCAAGTCAAGCCAAAAGCTCAAATAGGCTAACCCAAAGCTTAATAAGCTATCAAAAGCCCTAAACTAAGTCTAATAAGCACATAAGACTATAAAGAAATAAATAAGCTAGAAATTAGCTAAATTAAGATGACAGAATGACTAGATACTTAAAATGAACTAAAAGCAAAACTGTTTGAGCTTATAAGCTGAAATAAGCTTAAACCTAGGCTAAATAAGCTACTAGAACTCTAAACCTAACCTAATAAGCAAGACTAAACACAAATTAAGCAAAACCAATAAGCCACAAGCTCAAAAAAGCAAATAAGCTGTTTGGCCAAAAATGTCAACCAAACAGCCTAAGGGGGCACTTTCTAGCTTATTTTGAATCCACTTAAGCTATCCTTATGGCTTAAAGACCAAAGGACAATCAAGCTTATACATTAAGCTACAAGAATCAGCTAAGCTAAGCAGTTTGAAACACATATAAGCTATGAAACATGCTTATGAAAACTGGCTCTTTAACTCAGTATGTGCTGAGTTTTTGGTTTTTTCAAGTTTTTTCAAAAAGACAAAAGGGCTAACTGCAGGCTTAAAATTAAGCTGCCTAAAGATGTTTAAACTACAATATAAGCTGAAACAGATTAAGCTCACTATCCAATGAGCTTATGTTTTGAAAATCAAAACCTAAGACTAACTTATATAGTTTGAAAATACAACTTGTAACTTAGACAGTTTTTCACTTAAAACACAATGGACAAATGCACTCTATATCAACTCATTTTTACTGCATAATAGACTTAAACAAGCATGAAAATGACACTTATAAGCACCTACTCAAAATTTAAACAAATAAGCTGACAACGGAACTAAAAACACCACAGATTCAAGATATGATTCCTAAACACCTTAGAAATGGCTTTTAAATTTTGAAAACTTATCTAAGCTGACTTATAGGCTTAATTTGAGCTTTTCAAAGTTGACTTAAAAGTCAAAAAACACCAAGCAGTATTAACTCATGTTAATACTGCTAGTGCCAAACACCCCTTAAGAATATGAAAAATCATTTTAAGCTCATAACAGGTTTAGAAAACTTAAGAAAACTCAAACAGATTAAGAATAAGGTAAAATGAAGACAAATAAGCAATTGTATCATAGAAATAAGCACTTAATATAAGAAAACAAGAATAAGAAGGTTTAAGCTAATAAATGGTAGTTTTATATAAAAACATAAGTAAATGACATATAAGCAACAAGAAAGCATAAATAAGGAATTAACAACAATAATAAGAACAATAAGCAGTAAAAAGCAGTAAATAAGTAGTAAATAAGCAATAAGCAATTTTAAGCTAAAAATTAAAAAGGAGAGACTTACAAAGCCCTTTGCTCTAAACAAAGGCAAATAAGCTCTTAAGACCTTTGTCTACAAGCTCTAGCTTATTTAAAACAAGCTAGTAAAAACCCACAAGCCCTTCCAGGTTTGGCTTGTCATCCAAAATAGCTTTTTGAGTGATTTTTGGTAAAAAGCCTTAAACACTATAAGCTATAGACAGGCTTATATTGCTTAAGTAAACAACTTAAGTAAAGGATAAAAAGAGCTTATGTGAGCTTATCAAATGTTTTTAAAACATAAATTGCATTAACTTAAAAACAGGATTTAAAATAAAAACTTAAATTTCACTAAACTTAAAAAACAGTACAAAGCTTCTTTAAAAAGGTACAATAAGCAAAAATAAACTTAATATAAGCTGAAAGATTAAAAACTAAAACTAGATGCCTCAAAGGCTTACAAGAATCCTATTTATAGAGATAACAAAGTCTTGGGTCCTCTTTTTGTGTGCTACTTCTGTGAGTGAGCTCAGAGGTGTGCTTCTTGTGTAAGGAGCTTTAAGTCATCATCTAAGCCCTCCATTTTGCTTTGGATCTAAGTCTTGCAATCTAAGCCCTTGATTTCTCTTATCCAATCAATCGTTGAGGGATTGCCAAGGTGGAATTGGCCGTTTATGGTGTGGGGTTAAGTGGGAAAGTGATGGATTTGTCTATGGGGAAAATGACAGGGATGGATGAATAGTAGTTATGGCGGGAAAAGTTTGATTGAGATAAAAGAGTTAAGGTACAGGGTAACGGGGTTAGTGTATAAGGACTAAAGAGAATGGGGTGAACATTCTGAAGTCGATTGATGAACGACCTTTTTAGATGGAAACTATTAGAGACACAATTGTTGAAGGGACAGAAGGTGCCCAGCAACTAGGTCTCGAACGAGCTCGAGTCTATTCGGACCTTTCACCTGAGGATAAGGATAGGTATAACGCTGACATTC
>BQNB010139342.1:0-17573 GCA_026074375.1 Tanacetum coccineum
TATTACAATACAAGACCTAGTTTGACTTTGTAAGACCGATAACATTCTTGTTTGACTTAATATAATTAAGGCTAACATTTTTCATTAAGGTTTCTTTGCATTTTATTATTAAGCAGTTTTAGTTTTAAGTTTAATTTAGCTTATTTGATTTTTCACAGCTTATTAGTATTAGCTTTTTGATCCATTTTTCTTTGTAAACCTTAGGAATAGTGTCTAGTATTTTTAGAAATTTTCTCATAATTTTTGGATTAAGTTTAGTCTTTTTAATATAATTTTTAGTATTATTTAGTTTTAAAAATAGTTTTAAATAGTTTTAAAATATAAAAAAATATTTTCTGTCTTTTAAAAATTAGTTTAAGTCATTTATGTTTAAGAAATTTGCATTTTGTGTTTTTAGAGTCTTATTTCGTCTTATTTGGTTAATTAGTTTGATTTTAAATTGTTTTAATCGCTTTAAATGTCATTAGGATTTTAAAATTGCTTTAATTCTTAGTTTAGCGTGTCTTTATATGCTAACATTTTGCGTTAGTAGATTTAGAATCCAAAATCTAAAATATCGATTATTCAATCACGCGATCACGAACCGAAACAAGATTTTCAATATTCACGCTTCGTTGGGAAAACGACTCGGGAACGATTTGAAATTTATCCTTTCATAAAGGTAATTTTCTCATCAATACTTTTCGAAAATGTATTTTATTAGTGATTTGCTTATTACTCTTTCACAAAAGTGGTTTGCCAAGTTGCTTATATATATATATATATATATATATATATATATATATATATATATATATGTATATATATATATATATATATATATATATATATATATATATATACACTATTTGAGACGTATCAATGCCTATTGGTGCAACTTCTTCCGTACGTATAATAATCAGAGCGATGTCACATCAACAAAAATTTTACAAAAAGATTTTATCACAAAATGATGTGACATGCATTTATAAAAAAATAAGAGTTTAAAAATAAATGAAATAATTGAGTAAAATTATTTAATTGATGACAAGTCATTTTATGAAAGATTGTTTGTAAACATGTTGATGTAGCATTTTTCTAATAATTAACTCAAGTATTATTCACATTCTGTTTATTGTCATATACATGAAATAGACAAAGTTCTTATCTATATAAATAAGTTAGGCTAAACGTTATGGGAGTGTTTGGTCTGGTCGGTCGTCCTAGGTAGACAAGACCAAACACGTTTGTTACCATAACAAACAAGAAAATGGAACGCGTCCCCCTCCGACCTTTAAATTGTTTCGGTTCCTTACACGACCAAATAAATGAAACACAAAAGTAAGTAATATAGCCGTTGGTACATGTTTATATATTAAAAAAAATAACCCTCATTTATTCACTATAAAACCCACATTTTCTTCTCAATTTTCACACATATACACTTTTTATCAAAAACACATACTCTTTACAAACACTTAACTCTCAAATCAAACAAATGAATTCTGAAAATTTATTTTTTGATGATATGGAAGATGAAGCACAAGTCAATAGTTTAGTCTTCAACTCTTTAAAAGACGCTGCTTTGGTTATTCAAGCATCTACTCCCACAATCCGAAAAAACCAACGAAGCCATATTGTTAGAGATCGTTATGGTGCTCATGACCGTCTAGTGAAGGCTTACTTCGTTGAAGAACCATTGTACGACGACTATTTATTTCGTAAACGATTCAGAATGAGCAGACCACTACTCACACGTATTGTTCGAGAATTGTCTGAAAAACTGCCCTTTTTTTCAACAAGGTCATGATGCTGTTGGAAAAGCTGCCATTTCCGCTTTAGTGAAGTGTACCTCCATAATTCGTCAATTAGCATACGTCGTCGTTCCAGATTCTCTAGACGAATATTTACAAATCGGTGATAAAACTTCTCGTGATTGTCTGATGGCTTTCTGTAACGGGGTTATGGAGTTATATGGCGAGGAGTTTTTGCGAAAGCCCACGCAAACTGACGTCGAAAAACTCTACGCTTTTCACGAGGAAAACATGGGTTTCCTGGTATGATAGGCAGCATAGACTGTACAAAATGGCCGTAGGCTCAATGCCCAACCGCATATCGTGCTCAATTCAGTAGGGGTGATTCCGGGTCAGAGCCATTCATTTTATTAGAAGCGGTTGCCTCACAAGATTTATGGATTTGGCATGCCTTCTTTGGTGTTGCAGGGTCGAACAATGACGTTAACGTTTTACGTCAATCGCTTGTTTTAAATGATCTTAAAGTAGAAAAAGCGCCAGAGGTTCCATTTGTGGCTAACGACGTGAATTATAAATGGGGATATTATTTTACTGACAGGATATATCCAGACTGTTCTGTTCTTATGAAGTCTATTTCGCAGCCAATGTCGAATGATATGAAGCGAATAAGATATAAGCAAGCGCATGAAGCAGCAAGAAAAGATGTGAAACAGACGTTTGGTGTGCTAAAGAAAAAGTGGGCTATCGTAAGAACTCCTTCGCGGTCGCGAAGTCTTAAAAAGATTACGCATTTGATGTACATTTGCATCATATTACATAATATGATTCACAAAGAAAAAGGAAAGGCAGTCTCTCCTGATTTTTATCTAGAGGAACAACATCGTGAAGATGATCTCGTAAGATAGGCACAAGATAGGTTACGAGTTATCAGAGAAATACATGACGAAGAAACTCATCTTAGTCTTAAAGCCGATTTAGTGGAACACATTTGGCATCGAACAAATGCACACTAATTTATTGTAATGTTTTTTAATTTTATTTCAATTATTAATATAATGTTATTTTTATTATTAATAAAATTTTAATTAAAAAAAAAAATTTGGTCGCCTGTGCGGTCACCATTACGGGTGGTTGGTCTATGTGTGGTCTACAAGAGAGAAAACTGAGTTAGCGCTGAAGGTGACAGTTAGTCTTAGATACTCGTAATTTGTTACATTGGAAAACATGACCCCATGGTAGGATATTTTTCTAACTTGACTAACCATAAAATTAAGAGAATCTCCAATGCATAAAAGTAGAATAACTTTTTATTATTTGAAAAAGTCTTTTGAAAGAGGTTTTTTGCATTGCATTATAAGGTTTTTGAATGACTTTTTAGAAGTTAGACTTGACAAACTCAAAGTCTTTCATCAAAGAGGAATGTTACATCAACAAAATGTATACAAAATAAAATCCGTACGTACATGTGTCATGCATATATGGTGGGTGAGAAAGAAGAAAAAAAAGTATCTTACAACATTATTGGTCCAACTCTCTTTCCATGTCATTGTGTGAATAATTTTTTATAAATTTTTTGTGGTTATAGCATTTCCCTTGATCAAACTCCTAATGATTAAATGTCTCTTGCATTTAATGCATTAAATGCAAAAAACTATCAAAAGTTTTTTGCATTGAGATGCTGTTATTAAAACGTACATATTCATTCATTTATGCACTGTAAAAATAAAGATATAAAAAGAATCTTTTGTACCTTTTGGCACTATGCAGTGGGCCGAGGGTACCAATAGAGGTACCCAATGTCCTTTCCTAATTGTACCTTACAAGTACCCATCTTCTTAGATCCCAAAAGCAAATCATGGACCGACCGGCCGGGAACCATTATTGTGAAAATCTTTATAAAATCTCAATCTTACACAAAAATGTATGACGCGAAGAACGTACATTACCCCACAAAAAACGAGAAATGCTACAACCACAAAAAGTTTACAAAAGGATTTCCACAAAATGATGTGTCATGCAATAATTGGATTCAAGTTCCTTATCTCTCATCTTTTAATTGGCTTATCTATACTACTATATAAAACATTTATAATGTGAGACCCATTAAAAATTAAGATAAGGAGGTGCAATCTTGACCATCCATCTCATTTTTGGGAATCACATCATAAAGTGACATGTGTCACCTTTTGATTAAAAAATCACCTTTATTTTCAAATTAAAATATATTTTTATCTATTTAATTTTATTTTGATCTAATTTCACTATATTTTTTAAAATTTTATGCTCTTTAATTCAACATCCATTTTGATATATTTTTTTTTACATTTTAATGGGTTTATTTTATGTTGATTTATATTTTTTTACAACTTTAATCCTAATTAAATATAAAATTGATACGTTAAAACTATATACTTTCGGAGAGAATGTTGTCTTTTTACATGCGAGAATGATGATGTTAATATGGTGTTGCGGGAAAGTTACGGGAAACCCCAACGAACACATACATTTGTGAAACGAAATTACTAAGCGGGTAGGAAATTACGTAAAAAGTTGAGTTAGTAAATTTTTTATTGCCGCCGCTATGCGCGGGTAACCAACTAGTATTGTACAAATCATCATGTCACATCATTTTGTGAAAATATTTTTGTAAACTCTTTGTAATTCTAGTATTTCTCAACAAAAACAGCACTAAAAATATAATAATAGGTTTAGTTGTTTATGAAAAAGTAGAAAGTATACATTATCTTATACGTCTTTATAACAAAGTCATGACATTTGTTTAAACAATTGCTTTCTCGTAAATGAAGAATATCAATTTATAACTCCCTATTATAAGTTCCATTAATGTTAAGAAAAAGAAAAAACAACCGTAACCTCTAAATACTTTATAGCGACAATTGGAAACTTTCTCATTGAGTCATTGGTTCACTCTTGATACTCCTATATAGCAACCGAAACTCCTCTCTTTATGTTTCTTGAAAGTACAAAACCTAAAACATAATATTTGTATCAGCCAAAATGATAATAATATGTTTAGAATACTTATCAAACATTACTTTTCACTACACCAATTTCTGAAAGAAAAGAAAAAAAAACCATTGAATAACATGTTGCAAAGTAAAAACATGGTTTGTCCCTTCGGTAGGCTAGCCCATTGTCAAGAAACATAAAACAAGTTCTTGATATAATATACTCGAATCCATTTAATACAAAGATGACCGAAAGAAACCCATTACCTTATACGTGATGACTTTGCTTGCTACTCGAGGGGATGAGAATAACATGAATACACACACTTGTAAAGTTTGGCTTTATAAAGAGACCTATTGACCAACTTTTGTATAACATATATATGTGTAATGTTTGTGTGATTTACACACTACCACTCTTTACCAAGACATGAAAATGATGATCCCTTTTTAATATTGGTTTGGGGCACATTAGATGCATCATCTTTCCTCACATGCATGGCTTCGTCGAAACTATTATAAATTAATGTCTAGAATGAGTTGTGATGCATATATATCAATGGGGAAGATCACACAATGGATATCATATAAACTAAAAACTGATTTCTATAGCTATTGCTAAATTACATCATTTTTCCAACCTATCGTTTCTGGTATTATACCTTCACCACATGATACTCATCTTAACCTTCATCTCATTAAAGCTGATCGATATTTAATACTCCCTATTATCATTTACATGATATTACTTGGTATGTTAATGAGGATTAGTGATACAAGTATGGATTAAAACTATAACAAAAGGACATGAAGCTTAAAAATGACTAAAAAAATTAATAAAAATTTAAAAATCCCCGAAGAATTTCACGACATAGAGAGCGTTAGTGGATAAAAAAGTTGTGGGGGAAGTTTTTCTAGAAGTGTATACTTTTGAGTTTTGATGAAAATAATCTGTGTAGAAAACGTTTGTGCATTAAAATTTTGTAAATTGACTTTTGTGAATCACAAGTTCGTTTACGCGTCCAACTTCTTTTTGGTATGTGCATCCGAATTTCATTATGCATAACTAATAAAAAATTAAAAAATTTATTCATCAATTTTTTTTTAAAACCAGCGTAAATTTCCTTTGAAACCAGGGTAAATTTTCAAGAACCAAGCGTAAATTTCTATAAGACGAGCGTAAATCCAAATTTCTAAAACCAAGTAGCGGAAAATACGAACCAAATATATTTCACCGTAAAATAAAGTCCACCCAACTATAAAACCACGTTTTTTTAAACCAGTGTAAATCCAAACTATCTAATACCAGGTAGCGTAAAATACAAATCAAAAGCAACACACATAAAGTAATTAGCGTAGATATCAACATACAACCTTCAATACCTAACGCTCCCAACACTGCAACGTAAAACTTTGTCTAGACAGAGGAACTAGTGTAAATTAGTTTTTATTATCAACGTAAAATTCACTCAACAGTATTTGTTGATCATTTTTAGCATGTTTTATCTCAGGTCCTTAAGGTATTAACTCGGATGGAAGTAGCACGGATATTTTAAAGACTCTGCATATTATTACCATTCGATAATTTTCTTTTAAAAATGTTATGAAATGTTTAAACTTTTGGTACCTTGTACTTATGCACTCTGATATTCAAATAAATCGAATGTGTAACTTTTTATTAAAACATCTCATTTAGAGGTTGTTTTATGTAACTTGTACTTTGTGCTATGAAGTAGCACCCCCGGTTACCTTCAGGTGCTATCTGATTTTAGGGGTGTTATAGTTCCTCAAAAGCATGCATGGTTGTTGTGTTTCAAAGAATAAAAGTATTTAAAAAAGATATACTTTTCGAGTGAATTTTTGACACGTCTCAACAACCCACGTGATGTCCTCGTTTGTCTAATGTATAAACAGAATGTTGGTCGGAGTAAATGTTATCTCTTCCATATTAATTGTCACATTTGAGACGAACACTTACTCTCATTTTGAACTCGTTATTGTCTTGCTCCTATTACATATTCAGAGCTCACTTGTAAACTCTAACGTTTGTTTGGGTTTACTTGATCAAAGAGCAACCCATATTATCATTCAAGTATTTATCCGCAAGATAGTTTGTAATCATTTAATTTATTATAATAAAAATAATACGTTAGAAATTTTATATTGTGTGTTATTACTTTAAATTTTTATTATTGTTTCAAAAAAAAGTGGTTTAGGGAACATTCTTATAAAAATCACCTTTGTATATTCAAAATTAAATTGATAAAAGTAAACTTTCTTATCATCCTATGCAATCTGGCATTTAGAAAACTAAACATAAATTATTTGCATAAAACTAACATTGTTTCATTTAGAAGTATGGACTATTAAGTGAATGTACATTGTCTCAAGAATATGTATACATATTCTTATTATTCTATGCAATTTGGCATTTAGAAAACAAAACATACAAAATAAAAGAATGAGAAAAATAAATAAATTTCAAGTCAACATAATGAACACAAGATGTGGATATATGAATGTGAACTTTGAAATTGATTTTACTGCATGTTTATGTTGGGATTTTAGAAACTAGTCAATCATTTACTACGAGTACTCAGCGGATTGAATCTAGTTTGATATTAAGAATTAACACACAAATAAAGTTAGTAATACTAACCTTTATGTTTAATGATAAAAATCAATAAACGAGAATCTTGATCTTGAAACCTTTAGTGATTAAATTAACACATCTACGGTTGCTCACACAACACGTCAAACAAATACGCAACAATGCTAGTCGTTACCTAATGAGCAATAAACTAACAACAAGTGTTATTTATCTTGCTTTAATAATCAATACGAATACCTAATGGTATTACGTTCGTATTGATCAATAATGGAAAAACAATAGCCCAAAACAAGAGATAATAAACTTGATCTCTTGCCTTGTACGTTTAAAAAAGTCAAACCTTCTAGGAATGAATGATCTGCCGATATAAAGTGATGGGGAGAATTTTTTTTTTCTTCTTATTTTAGGGATAGTGTATGTTGTATGTATTTTGTGGTGTGGGATGAATGAATTTTATGGAATAAATAATGAGGGCTAAGGGATTTGTTTATATAGCCTTCAAAACCTAGTTGTAGATAAACTAGAATATCCTCATAATCCTTATCACAAAACAATTCATAATTCCTTATCACCAAAAATTGATTCCAAACACCCTTCTAGAAGCTATATGGGTCGGCCAACAAGTAGGACCCACAGAGTTCGGGTTTTGTCAATTTTAATCCCTTCGGTTCATATTTAAATAGTCGTTAAGTTAGTTATAAAATCATAACGGTAACTAATGGTTATTTAAAATATTTTGTGAAGCATATTAAACCTTTAATAACAAATACAACATGTATATATATTAAATGTTTAATAACCGTACTCTTCGTGTATTAACGTCTGTGCCCCCAATAGGCTCATGTATTTCCAGTCTTATAACATGCGTATCCGACTCCCACATCCCAACAGCTCCTACTTGGGAGTAGGAGTAGCATACTTCATTTATACCAGCAATGGAAACATCTAGCAACACTCTCATTGCCATAAACTAAAAATACTTGAGATGTTGTTTCAAGAAAAACTCTCAGCATAATGGTTATGTATTACTTGCTATTATCATCCCTTTGTTACAGATACCGTTAAACCATGGATATGGATCCTAACTCATTCCATATAGTTTAACTATTTAGTTTCTCGTTATAGAAGTTAATTCAGATCTACAAAACGTAATCAAGAATCATCTTGAATTACACTTAGGGTGCGGCCACACAATCATCTGATTAATTCTGGAGAGGCGCCAACGGTATTATACTGTAACTAGACAATTAGAGGAACTAATTCTTTATTGACTACAAGTGTTTGACTTATAATTAAAAAGTGACATCCACACATGCAGAACTTGTTTGTATCTCAAGTCTAAGGATGACTTATTTAACTATTTTCGATATCTTACTCATGACAAGGATCCAAAAGTAAATATTTGAAGGTTGGGGTGTCCAATATGCATCCCTTGTGAATAACGTGTGAGTTTGGTGGGAACAATCCACAGATTCAAAATGTATAACCAAACACTCACATTTGTCTTAATGTAACAATATTCTCATATTGTTAACCGACAATGGACATATTTAGAATAATTAAATTATTCAATGATTAAACATGCAAATATAAAACACAGTAGTATAAATAAAAACAATCATTCCGGGTATATCAATTCATTATTTTAATACAACTGCTTTCAGTTATATTATCCACATACTAAAAACAGATATGCATAAGACTAATTAGTAAGTTGAAATCTAATGTTTCCAACATTCTCAACTCTTTCTTTACAAGAAAGCTAAATAATCATCTGAGTAAGCTTTCTGAATACTTGTTTCAAATTCACAAATTGTGAAAGATTTGAATGATATGATGAGTGTCGTATTGTACATTTGCATACTATTGCAAGTATCATAGTATGGAAATGTCACATTACTATTTATAAGGTATTTAAAGTCAACAACATACCTATCTAAGACAGTTATCTTTACAGTTTCTTAAAATGCAAAGTATTCTCATTCTTTAATGTGTATTGCAACAATGCTCTTAGTTGAGCATATCTAGTTAGCAGATTTATCATAAATGATGAAATCCTATTTTAACTAGGATTGATTATCCTCTAGCATCAGTGTACACAAACAACACTATGCCTTATACAATTCGTAAACATTTGTTTTAACAATCATCTAAATCACTCTCAATTAGATACAGTTGTTATCAGCTTATCTTGCTCTTGTGCAAAAGTAACAACTAGTCTCATACATAATATAATATATACATGATGAATCCTTAGTTAAAAACACAAGGTTTCCATCCATGTACTAAATTTTCTCAAGTGAAATATATCATTTAAGACTTGCCTCAATGATATATTGCATTGTGCTGGACTTAATTTCTGCATATGTTTATTTCATTAAACATTTATTCCAAGGTCGTTTGTTTTGTTTCCTAAATTCCTAAGTAAAGTTTCATTCCAACCTCAAGGATTAATATCTATCTTAGATGGAATGATACCTTTAATATGTTAAACAAATATGAATTTTAAGGAAAAACATAATGCTCCCACTTGATGTCAGGTGTACTCAGAAGTTATCTTAATTTAATCAAAAATCATATTATGATTAAACTTAAGATCTCAGCTCCTAGATGCATGATCCAATCCACACTTGGATTCTATTATCTTGTATACTATATAAAGATTATTTTAAACTCGTAACCTTTTGATTACACACCGTTCTCGCAAAAGGTAATCATAAAGAAAAGAGTTACACACCGTACTAACAAGGTTTTGTTGTTGGCGTTCATACAACTCAAGTTGTTCTTTAGTCAATCATTCCCATTTTTTGCAGAGTTGCCACGGTGAAATTGTGTGACAGGAGCTACTAAGTCGTAGTCATGGTTGTTTGTAAAAGAAAAAAAAAACAAACACGCTTAGTTAATTTCCTTTTCTCGTTTGTAAACAAAAGTGAAAAAAAAATTGCTTCTTTGAATAAAACCAAACAATCATTTATTAAATTCTTTAATCACAACCTAATAAATATTATTTCATTACCCTATAATACAATTCACAAATGTTTGGCCACCCTTTGACCATTGCTACAGTGTCGGGCCAAAAAATTAGCCCAAACTAAAAAAAAAAAATCTACTCTGCTACAGTAACATGCTACAGTACGGTACTAGCCCAAAATCTGGCCCAAAAATTTCTCCCAATCTGGCCCAACGTAAAAAAAAAAATTTACAAAACGGATCATTAACTTTTACCTATTTACGACTTTTTATATAATAAACTTTATTTATTACTCTATAATACATTCACAAATGGTCAGTGGCACTGTAGCTGCTACAGTGCTTGCTACAGTGCTACAGTATCGGCCCAAAAACTAGCCTAAAATTTGGCCCGAAATAAAAAAAAAAAATTTACAAAACGGACCCTCAACTTTTAACTGTTTACGACTTTTTTACATAAATTTAAAAAAAAAAAAAAGGCCCCTCAAGTTTCTTTTATTCGCAACTTTTTTACATAAATTTTTTAAATAAAAAATATACGGACAGAAATGCTTCTGAACCAGGAATAAAATGAGACCAATATTGATATTTACCAAACCGAAACTTGCACAACAACAATGTAAAAAACTTAACTCTCGCGGCAACGCACGGGTTAATTACCCCTCGTTATCATCCAAACCGAAATTATATTAGTACGGCAGTTTGATGCTTCTTAACTTTTAGCCATACTTCGTCATTGTCTCATGGATCAAGATCAACAGTATGACCATTATTATTTCTATACCAAAATACTACTTATGTCAGTACTAAACTACAAAGCAAACACTACACATCATCCGATCGCAAAATCTTCTGCGAGTAAGCCACAAAAACTCTTTCTCGAGAGCGTCAGACTCTCAGCTCATTAATAGTCTCTCTCACCAATATTTGCGACTACCTCATTTACCACACATGAGTTCCATTCTCTCACAAAAGCACACCATTCCATACACTACTCCTCGACCTGCGTTTCATCTACTATTGGTGAAAGATCAATCAATCGAGCGTAAAACATTATTTCTCTTCTCTTACAAGGACCACTAGTAACATCATCTCTCCCTCATAAGTTTCGTACAAAGATAGAGCTCTCGACTACACATACGCAGATCTGATAAATGACTGATCTGATATCAGTTACGCTTTCAATCAAACGAATTTTCCCTATTTTGCCCCCTTTTGCTGCTGCCCCGCTTTTTATTTTTCTTTTTGTTGCATGCTTAATGAAATTGCCTATTCCGCTTGCCTGTCCCCCCAGATTTCTTAAATTCCCCCAAACCAAAGTTTAATTATTTTTTTTTAATCAATTTTTTTTTTTCTTTAGTTTTTAGCTTTTTTTTTGATGTTTTATTTCACTTTTCTAATTTTCCAAATTAGGTGAAATGACAACCGGCGAGAAAACACTGCATTTCACCCCATCGAACACAAAACTCTTATCATCAGTCAGGCATTGATATGTATACAATTTTGTCCCTGTGAGCCTTTCTTCAAAAGAAACTCATTCTAACCTTACAGTTTTACTATTTGGTGAAAAATCAATCAAGCTCAAAACATTGATTGTCTTTTAAGAACTGTATCTTATCATTCATAGTTCTAAGACATTTATCAGATTCAAGATGTGATAATTCATCTTATTAGTTAGCAGGTTTACTATGACCCCCTAACTTATATTCCTCAGCATTGATATTAAAATATCACTCTATTGATGAGGCATCCTTGCGGATTTATGAATGAGAGTTACATTATACTTTGGTTCGACATTTACATGTTTAACCTTAGTATGACATCAACAAGTGAATTCAGAAGGTTATGTATTTTGTTCTTGAATATTTTCAAGATCTGTAGATGCTCTCACTTACCTTTGTAAGTAGAGATAATTCTCTAAATACTAAGTATTTAAGCAACAATAAATTGTTCTTAATTGGAAAATATAAAACACATTTTATTATTCTCATCTTTAGCTTGATAATAATATGCTTCATAAGATATTAACAAATTTTAGAACTTTAATCAAGACATATTGGGATTTATCCCAACCGATAAATAGATAATGTCTTGAATACCTTTTAGGTTGGAACTATATTGAGTGTATCCATGACATACGTAATTTTCTAACCTTGATAGATTTTGAAGGTAGAGCAACTAAAGTTATCAGAAATCAAACGATATGAATATAGTTTGTTTCAACGCATTAGACATACCATAATATTGTGGTATTCTATGAGTATTGGAATTGTGACACTACATCAGAATTTCTTAGATAACTTAATTCTCTTTAGGTCAAATACTTACCAATTGGGTCGAGTCAAATTAAATACAAAGTATTTTAAAACCAAGTGCATGTTATAACGTATATTTCTTGAATAGTTCAAGAACTCTATGTTCATGTGTTTACAAGAAAACATAACATGTAGTATACGTTATAAGTCTTTGAATAATTCAAGGACATCATTGTTTATGTGCTACAAGAAGACATAACAATTTTACTACTTACTTTATGTTATGAGTCATTGATAAATTCAAGGACTTTATAATTATGTGTTAACAAGCAAACATAATTATAGTAACTAAATTAGTTATGAACGCAAACTCTTGAGTTCAATAGTAATTTCAAGTTAATTTCATACTTCATAATTATGATTATATAATTTAACCATAATTATATTTGACTAAAGCATGTAGTCAAAATGATGAAGTAGCTTTACATTATATCTTGATATTTAAATGTATCTTGTGTGTTTAAGTCCTAGTAGAATTATTAGCTTCCTTACTTTGCGGTCAAAAGAAACCAATAATCATATTGTTATATGTTGTTCCTTGCACACACTTAAGATTTCTCCCACTTGTGTACGGTACAACATTATTTACTGCAAACAAACAATACGACAAGGGCTCGATTGTATAAACAATATGATAGTGTCATAGATATTACAAATAGATTTCGAACCATACCTTTTAATAAGTAATTATGGATTATTATTCTATAGATAACGTTTCGGAGAGCAACATCAGAAAGGCAACGTGTTATCTTATAAAATAAAATGCAATTTTCCTTAAAACTATGGTAGTTCATATTCGAAAAGTAATGAATTATTTCAAAGCAAGCTAGAAATAATATGGGTAACTAACAAGGAAATAAAGCTTGTAGCTTCCACTGAATTTGACAACATTACATAAATGTCATTTCATTTATAAACCGCAAAGCTCCCACTGTATTTGTCAACATTATAAGTGTTACATCACTAGTAGATAGCAAATAGTGATTTATTTACTTTTCTGCTCTCTTGGAATGCCTACAAGTAGCAATGTACTTAGGTATTAAACAGAGTATATAAAGTTCTACTTATGTAGATGAGGGACTAGCCATTCATGCTTTCATTAACTTGAATATTTTAGCATGCAATTCCTCCTTAATCGTCCTGCCTAGCCACACGGGTGTTTAACACTATAAGGAATGAAGTGAGTTCAAGAAAAAAATACCTAGAAATTCTTTACTCGTTTTGGTTTATTGAGAATTCCTCTTATTAACATTTAAAACTCATACATCATCTTGACAAGTGCAAGATGTCATTATTTTGGTAGCTATAGACAAAATGTTCTCTAGTTACACAAAATATTTTATCTTTTAATTATTTCAAAACCGAAAAAGGGTAATGAAAGATTGTAAGTGAGTTTTAATATAATGAGAAAATTTCAATTGTAATCCTATCTTAGTTTTGTCAAGCAAGAAAAAAAGATAGGAGTAAGTCTCACTCTTCTTACCTGGAAAAGAGACTATGTTTGTCTTTTTAAGAAAATAAACTTTCGTTTACAAATTATGTTGCAATAACACAATTAATCAGAACATAGAAAGTTTAATTTTAGTGTTTTCAATAATTAAATTCTTAAAAGAATTAACTACCCAATTAATTACTAATAAGACTAAGATCCAACTTGACCTCCCACTTATTACCACTGTTGGGATTTTAGAAACTAGTAAACCATTTAATACGAGTACACAGCGGATTAGATCTAGTTTGATATTAAGAATTAACACACAAATAAAGTTAGTAATACTAACCTTTATGTTTAATGATAAAAATAAATAAATGAGAATCTTGATCTTGAAACCTTTAGTGATTAAATTAACACATCTACGGTTGCTCACACGACACGTCAAACAAATACGCAACAATGCTAGTCGTTACCTCACGAGCAATAAACTAACAAGAAGTGCTATTTATCTTGCTTTAATAATCAATACGAATACCTAATGGTATTACGTTCGTATTGATCAATAATGGAAAAACAATAGCCCAAAACAAGTGATAATAAACTTGATCTCTTGCCTTGTACATTTGAAAAGGTCAAACCTTTTAGGAATGAATAATCTGTCGATATAAAGTGATGGGGAGAATTGTTTTTCTTATTTTAGGGATAGTGTATTTCGTATGTATTTTATGGTGTGGGATGAATGAATTTTATGGAATAAATAATGAGGGCTAAGGGATTTGTTTATATAGCCTTCAAACCCTAGTTGTAGATAAACTAGAATATCCTCATAATCCTTATTACAAAACAATTCATATTTCCTTATCACCAAAAATTGATTCCAAACACCCTTCTAGAAGTTATATGGGTCGGCCGACAAGTGAACCCACAAGGTTCGGGTTTTGTCAATTTTAGTCCCTTCGATTCATATTTAAATAGTCGTTAAGTTAGTTATAAAATCATAACGGTAACTAACGGTTATTTAAAATATTTTGTGAAGCATATTAAACCTTTAATAATGAATACAACATGTATATATATTAAATGTTGAATAAGTATACTCTTCGTGTCTTAACGTCTGTGCCCCCAATAGGCTCACACAGGGGCGGATCTATGTTGTAGGTATGGGGGAAAAGTATCCCTTGGACAATTCCACTCACAAAGATATATATATATAATACGTATGTTTGACCGGGCAAGTATGATCACCCGGGTCGTTTCCCCAATGACTCGTGCAATGGAAACCTCGTTTAAGTTTGGATCCTGATTTGAATAAGAGAAGAGATATTTTTGATTTAATTATACTACTAAAATTAAAGGCACAATTAAACAACTAATTAACAAATTAAACTAATTACGAAAGTAAATAAAATGCGACATTTAAGAAAACAAATGCAATTTAAATCTTAAAAATGTAAACTAGATTCCTAAACCTAAATTAATGCTAAAGAAAATTTTAGGAAAAAGAAAAATATTTTTTAAGGGCTTTTCGGATTTTTTATGAATTAAATACTATTTAATCTAAATTATATTCTAAAAATAGAAATTAAATTGATAAAAACTAAGCAAAATATTTTTTAAACTAAATTAACTCTAAATTACTTAAAAAGATGAGAAAAACATTTTTTATCACTAATTTTTCTATTTAAAAGGTTAAAATTAAAAAAAAACTAAAGGTTTGAAAATTAAATGTTTTAAAACTAAATTTGAAAATTAATTTTTAAAAATATAAAACTTAAACTAAAAATTCTATAAAAATACTTTTTATAAAGAGAAAAAATGCAGAAAATTAATTTTATTAAAAGCCCTAATTTTAAACTATTTATTAAAAACTAATTTAATTAATTAAACTAAAAAAAAACTAATTTTATTATTTAATTAAACTATTTTATAAAACTTAAATTAAATCCAAACAAACACATGGGCCGAAAGTGCCAAATCGGAAAGATAAGGGTAGGCGGGGAAAATATTTAAGTTTTATAAAAAACACAAAGTTTTAACTAATGGCAGAATTAGTCCCTGGACTTGGGATTAACGAGACTTAACAATCAAACTAACTAAGGACTATCTATGTAATTAACTAAGGACTAATTATGCAATTAACAAGGACTAACTGTGTAACTTTAAACTAACAGAAACTATAAAAATGGACAAAACAGGCCCCTGCAGCACCTAACTTTTAACAAACAGCATCCCTTTTTGATTTAAAAAGCTTATTCACTGACTTTTTCAAGACAACTTTTATAAAACTCTTAATTCTAACTTATTTAAAATAAGCTGTATGAGCTTATTAGCTTATGAGCTCTTATCAGCTTAATATTCTACCTCTCAAAACAAAGTAAACAAAACAGATTCAAATCACTTGACAGATTCTTACTACTTAATAAATTCTGCTTATTCAACTATAAGCAAATTCAACAGCTTATTTAACTCTCTTATGAAACACATAACCCACAGCTTATTAATAAAAAGAAAAAGAACAAATGTAAAACAACTAGTGTGTACCTTGGCTTTCCAGCTAGAACAGGAAAGTGAACCAGCTTATTGTGGGCTTATGGCTTAATCCACATAAGCCCTTATATCAAAATCACAAACCTAATCTAACCTATAAGCTGACCCTCAGCCTACTACAAACCCTTGGAGTCTCAGCAGCCATCCAACTCCAATAGAGACTCCAAGCCTTGAACACGATCAACACAAACACAAATACTTTGAAGGATTTAAAATGAAGAAACGATTTAATATAAAATAACACTTTTATTAAAACTGAAATAAAATTCTTACAACTTTGAAACAAAGTTACATAACATGAAAATTACAATCAATGAAACTTAAAAAACTGAATCGAAAAGAAATTAACTACTAAAATAAACTAAAAGAAATTAACTAAAAAATTACTCCTTTCTAAGCTGGAATGATGGGGGGTATTTATACCCGAAGCTCCATCTTCTCGATCCTTCTTTTCTCTTTCATCTTGGCCCTCCATCTCTTCTCTCTCCTTGTAAGCCGTAGGATTTAATAGGTATGTATAACCCGGATCATTGACGTGGCTTGGTGTGTTAGTTATGTGAGTGTAGGCAATCACACACGTCACATCACCCAATGAGAATCCTTCTTTCAGCCAGGGTGGAATGGGTTAAGGTTTAATTGAAAGTGATGGATGGGTTACGGGTTGTGAGGGGGTTATTAACCCTATGGTTAATTAGGGTGTGGGTGAGTGGTTAACGAACTAGGGTTCTTGGTGTTCTTGGTGTTCATGTGTGTGTGAGTGAGAGTAAATCGTATTTGGGGGTAAATGGGGTAACAGTAAGTGTTATTGAGGTTATAAGTTAACCGGGTTGGTCGGGTTGGGGTTCGGGTTAGGTCGGGTTGAATTGGGTTAGGGGCAAGCGTGTGATTGGTTGAGAGATGGATTCATGGGTAGATTGACCCGGGTAAGACCCGCGCCTCTTTTGTAACTATGAGGCAATTACATTTCCAGCCCTTGTGTTTGGCAAGCACAAA
>BQNB010139343.1:0-11451 GCA_026074375.1 Tanacetum coccineum
ATGATTATGATTGTTGTATCCATGAAGTAATACCCCAGATTAGCTTCCGCTGCTATATTGTAAAAATGGGGGTGTTACACGTATCGACGAGTTGTTGGATTTACGATTTAAAGTGTCCTAGCTCCTCATACGTCACTACATGACCTCTTAATTATGATAGCCCGAACGATAGTATGATGAGCTATACGACCTATAAATAATCAAAGTGTTTAGTACTTATACGACCTATATTAGATTAGGTTGCCTTCGGATTCCTTCGTGACGCATTTTTCTATTGTGAATACTTGTTGATTACCATTCACTCGAGGTGAGTTCATAGCCCCCTTTTTACTACGTGATTGTTTTACAAAATCTACGGGGTGAATTACATTGCTTGTTTTACTATTGGACACAAGTGTTTTTCAAAGTGTATGCTATCCAGATTACTGCCTGATTATTAATGCCTAAGTTACCTTATTGCCGTGAAGTCCCTACTTATCATGAACCGTTAATTGCTATTGTAGTAAGCGCGAGTGTTGTGGATAGATCTATCGGGACTGACAATCCCCACCTTTACTTGGGTCACTAGTTTGATCAGGTGCATTTAACATTGAGAGGTGTTAGGGTGTTGGCAAGCATCCTATTTTCTGATTGGGGCACAAATCTAGTTAAGGCTTCGGTGTCATGAGCTTAGTGCAATAATAAATGTTTTGGACTACTGAATGTGTTTCAGAGTCTACTATTACTTCGATCTTGTGGTCCACCCTTTTTACCGATAAACCTATGATTTCACTCAACCTTTGTGTTGACTTTTAGCATGTAATTTCAGGTCCTAGGGCATGAAGATTGGAGGGGAGCCGTGGCGGATATCAATGAAGACGGATTCTGTGTTTTATCTAAAGTCTATGCAACTTTTATTATTTTTAAAAACTTAAGTCATCTTTTGGTATTATGAAGCTTTTGTTAAATTAAATGTGTACTTGAAATGTTTATGACTTTTAAAACATATGGGACCTAATGTATGAACTCTGATATTTTGCTATGGCATCGAATGAAATCTTATCTTAAAACGTCCATTTAAGGTCGTTTCCTATATCTTGATTGTTGTACTTTGACGTAGCACCCTAATGTTACCATTCCGCTGCTACCTGATTTTGGGGGTGTTACAAACCCTATCATCATTTGAGGAATACATACCTCCTGTGACTTACCCAGAAGAAGTAGAAAAGACTTTAGGAACCCCGATTGAGGTAGAACCTTTGAACGAAAAAAACTAGAGGAAGTAGGCTTGAATTCTAATCACAACACTCCTTTTAGTTCTGGGGAAGTTCCTAGTTTTGATGGACCGAAGCCTCAACCTTTACTCAATAGTCCATCCTTAGATGTAAGTCTAGGAGACGTAATAGGCCTCGAACCACCCATGAAACCACATAGTCCAGATTGTTCTAGGATGAAGGAAGTATACCATTTGACCATTCATACACCGTGTTCACCCCACGTGGCATCTTTCTACCATAAGGATACGTATTGCTATTATCACCCATGCATTGGTGACCCAAAGAAATATTTTTGGATTTAAACCAGGTTTATTAGGACAAGATGGATCCCTAGGTGTTGATCTTTTGAATTGGGAGATGATATAAGATAATTGGCAATTAGAAACCAAAGAAGTTTCTTTTCTTGGAAGGAGACTTAATTTAGCCGTTAGGCCAAATGAGTTAGAGAATGTTAGGATTAAAGAAACACACCATTTGGAGCACATAATTCAACAACCAATTTTTCAACATGTGAACCCTTCTCACAATAATAGTGTGTACCGTTACTATCACCCGCATTTGAACTCAAGTATAGGGGAACCCTCCCCCTTTATCTGTTAAATAAGGGTAGAGTCAGGCTCGTGACTCGAACAAAAACAAGCTCTTCTTAGGAGGCAACCCAATTTACTTTTCCCGCAATTAGGAGTGTCATGTGTGTTTTAATTCTTTATAGTTTTTTTTATTATGTTTGAACTATCTTGTAATCATGCTTTGTTTGTCTTTAACCTCGTCTTAATTTCAATCAAAGGTATTTTGCAAATAATAAATGTAGGGGAATTTATCAGGCTTTTGAGCCAAGTTCAAGCATGTTAAATAAATTATTTAGATTAATTCGCGTCAGTTTCGAGTCATATGATTGAATTGTTAAATCTCAGGTTTTATGCAGCTATTTGTACAAGAATTAACTTATGGAATCAAGTGCAGGAAATTTTTCATCAAAAACAAAAAATTCGTTTTCATAGAACGTGGAGACGGCGTCACGATTTACACGCGACGCCGTCACCACGACACCTGTTACAGGGTCACAACAACCTGACGGCGTCATACGCCCAGGTCTAGAAAACTCAAAGTTTTTAATTATTTTTAAAAGTAAAACTTGCACAACATTTAAAATATGTATTCTTCTGTTGTAAACCTACAAAACCTAATGAGTTTAACAATTCTCTCATCTTATATATCGAGTTGAACCCTAAATTCACATTGTATATATGTCTATCGCACATTTTATGTTTGGTGTAGTTGTCTTTGTCTTTGATTACATGTTATATTTGATGAGAAGAAGCTTGGAAGTTCTTAAGAAGTTTCATTGGATGTTTCTTGGAGGACGATTTAACCAGTTATCACATGTTTCTTCTCCATTATTGAGCAAACCAGGGGAGTACTAGTTTCTTTTCCTTTTATTCATTCTTATGGGTACTTTTAGAGAACATTGGGGAAAATGCTCAACTTAAGTGTAGGGGGAAAATAAACCTTAGAAACTATTCTTTCATTTGTCATTTTCTTTGTCCTTAAAATGAAGGGTAATATATCAAAACATAGCATAATAAGTGATTTTTACCCAAATTTAATTTTTTTTATGACACATACCGATGAAAACCAAGTATTAATAGTGTCTCATGGATAGGAACTTATATTACTAGCACAAAAACCCTCGAATTCCACCCCCATAATATGAGGTTCACCCTTAGATCTTTAGGAATTTGGGTACCCATCATTGGTAACCCAAGATGATTTTATCTTTACCCGGTTCGAGTTATGGTTGATCTGCAGGCGTGCATGTCTATTCCGTCGTTACGGCCATGTATGCATTGCCTTGTCACCTTTTCTAGAATGTCTGGCGTTAGTAAAATTCATATGAGTGTACCGGTAGCATATTAAATTCTAGAACTTGTTATTGTGATGCATCCCGAGACCGTATAATAAGTATTAGGATTTGCTTGATAATAGACATTAGGATTAACCCATGTTTTAATCCTGTAATTGTTATAATGGTCACATCGATCATATAACTATCCCACACCCTTGTTATGCACTCATTTTTAGTGCAGGATACCCTAGTACAACCCTCAGAGTCTATCCTTTTTCACGGTTCTCGTAATTTTTTGGTGGATTCCAGATTATTAATGAAGAGCATTGTCACCCTTTGAACATTGGGGACAATGTTCAACTTAAGTGTAGGGGAAAATAAGCCTTAGAAACTATTCTTTCATTTGCCATTTGCGTTGTCCTTAAATGATTGGTTAATATATCAAAACTTTAGCATAAGAGGTGATTTTTAACCAAATTAAAATTTTTTATTGACAATACCAACGAAAAACCCCAGTATTTAATAGCGTCTCATGGATAGGAATTTATATGACTAGCACAATAAACCCTCAAAATATTCCAACCCAAAAATGTGAGGTGAGGTTCACCTTTAAATCTTTAGGAATTCGGGTCATCTCTAATTGATACCCAAGTTGTTTATTCCCTTTACTTACTCGAGTTAAGGGCCTGTGAGCAGTACATGTGTCCTATTCCGTCATTAAGATGTTTGTACGTGTGTCTTCGGTCGTTTTTTGGAGCATTAAGATCGGTATTAAGATTAAATAGTGTACGGTTGCATATTAAATTCTAGAACATGTTATTGTGATGCATCCGAGACCGCATAGTAAGTAATTAGGATTTGCTGATAAGAGGCATTAGGAGGATTAACCAGTCACTGTTTTTTATTCTCATATGTAATGTTATGATGGTCACACCGATCATATAACTATCCTGCACCCTTGTCATGCACTCATTTTTCGTGTAGGATACCCCTAGTATAACCCTTCGAGCCTATCCTTTTTCACGGTTCTCGTACATTTCTGGTGGATTCTAGATTATTAATGAAGAGCATTGTTAACCCTTTTAAACCACTGTTAACCCAAAAAAAGCCTTTTAGCCTACCCGTATCGTACTCATTTTTAGAATATTATTGTGTTTAACCCAAGTTAATTATTTGAGTACACGGTTGCTAAGTCCTTATCCTTGTATATACTATTGTGGGATGAATGGGGATTCATCGTATATTTATTTCGCTGGAAGAATGGGAAATGAAAGTTAAAGCCCCCCCAATATTTTAATACCCTCATATGTTTGTCAAATGATCTCCATGTTATTTTGATCCACCTCAAATCGGGTCATTAGATAGATTGTAAATATCGAGCGTGTAAAAGCTCAAGTGTAGGGGTACGTATTATAAACCCCATGTGATGTATTATGTTATTAAAAAAATGAGAAAAGAAAAAGAAAGAGATTGATGTAGAGTTGTGTAGAGTTATGTTGATCTTCGTCGATAGTCTGGCTTAGCAACCAAAACCAAAGGTGTTTCGTATAAATAATTAGCTAACCCTTCCACTCCAAATTCACCCAAAGCCACCCAAATGTATCCCATCCGTTTCCATTTCCACTATATGTTATCTTAAACCTATACCCCACAACCCTTTAAAAGACCTCTTAGATAGTAATGAATAATACTTGCACCTAGTGGTGGAGGTTTGATCCTTTACCAATCCTATGGTAATTTATATGCTATGACAGGTAATGAGTGTTGATTTTCCGTTTCCCCCTTATGTTATAATTTATTATACACCCGAGTGAAAGAGAGAATCCCAAACAATTATGTGAGGTGCTAGTATATACTTTTCGTGCTTTTAATTACGAGGTCTAGAAGGTTGTGTTGTAGAATACTTTTAAAGAGTAGGTAAAATGACCCCTCATATTGTTATTGTCTAGGTAGAAAAGCCCATTTGTTTGAGGACAAGCAAATCCCAAGTGTAGGGGTATTTGATGAGGTGTCATTTTATACACTTTTTCGGGGTCGTTTAACCCCCTAAATCGTCCATTTATGCCCAAAATAGGTACTTAATCGTTCCTTTGCAGGTATTTCGCTTTTGGAAGACATTTGGAAGAATTACACGTGATTTGGGCTCATTTGAAGAAGAAACGGACAAGACTATAGACCTACACCAACATTGCTCAAGAATTTCTCTACATTGGCTGGAGACGGCGTCACCAATATAACGTGACGCCGTCACAACGAAGACCAAGACGGCGTCACTGGATCTCACAACGATTCCAGAGTACATGACCCAGCCCATTATCTAGAATATTATCTTTCATGACGGCGTCACAATTAAAACGCGACGCTGTCGCAGCGATTTTCTTATATATACAAACCCGAAATTAGGGTTTTGAGTGTGTAACTTTAGAATAAAAAGAGGGTCCGAACCCTAGTTCGTTTAGCAGCTGTTGGGGACGGTTTTAAGGCCTAAAAACCCTATTGTACTTCCTCCAACTCATGTTCTAATTAAGTAAGGTTTATTTAATCATTCAATATGTCTATGTGTTGTTTGATTCATCTATGTTCTTGCTTTATTAACATCCTAGGCTAAGCCTCCTATTGTGTTTATTTATGATTATATGAAACCTAGAATGTAGATCTTAGTGGTGTTGCTTCTTGTGATGGATGTGCATGTTAGGTCTTAGAAAACCAGCTTTTGTCTGCATCGCTGTTGATATGTCTAGGAAAACATGATTGTGTAGAAAGGATACCATCGGGTAACAGTCTTCATACTACCTTGCCCCCTAATATGGTTGATCCACTCTTAATATATTTCACATGCACTTAGTGTACTCCTAGGGGCCTTGTAATAGTCTTCATACTACCTTACTTATGCGTTGCTCTAGCAGAATAGTAAGTAGACGGCAGGTTCGTGTAATTCGTTCATGATTTAGGAAATAGTTACACAGATCATCACAAGGGTGACAAAGCAAAAACACAAGGAGAAGCAATCTAGGGAGTAATGCATGATTAAATAAACACATTCTTTTATCTTATTTTATCACCAGTAGTTTAGATTTTCATTTAGTTTAAATAGATAAAACTAAACCACCTCTCAAACATATGATTTACTGCTTTCATAAAATATAAAAACCTAAAAATAATCTTCTTTCAACCTTTAGAATTTTGTTAGACTGTGATCAAGCCTTCCTAACCTATTCCCCGAGGGAACGATAACAACCCCCCAAGTCTTGCCTATACTACTACTACAACGATTAGGTGCTCTGCCTAGGGAGTTGTAAAACTTCGTGTAGAAGTCCTACGACGACCGCATCAGGGCTTGGGGCACAACCTGTTCTCGTTTGGGTAGTTTTGTGGTTCAGATTTAGAGGTTGCTTTTAGGAGAAACACCTGTTTTGTCAAAAATCTAGAAGGAGTTGATTTGTTAAATGGAAATCGCATAACCAACCTGTACACCATGAATCTCTATGATATGGCCTATGCATCTCCAATTCGCCTCATGGCTCATGCCACTTATACCAAGTCATGGTTATGGCATCAACGTTTATCCCATCTTAACTTTGACATCATAAATGACCTCGCCAAAAATGATTTTGTCATCGGTCTTCCAAAATTCAAATATCATAAAAAACATGTTTGTCCCTCTTGTGAGCAAGGAAAAAGCAAAAAGGCGTATCATCCACCCAAACCAGTTCTGAATTCCAAGCAGAGGTTACATCTTCTTCATATGGATTTGTGTGGTCCAATGAGAGTCAAAAGCATAAATGGGAAGCGGTACATTCTGCTGATTGTAGATGATTACTCTTGTTACACGTGGGTATACTTTCTCATATCAAAAGATGAAGCACCGGTGGAGATTAAAACATTTCTTAAGAAAATTATAGTTTTACTACAAGCTTTAGTCATTATTGTAAGAACTAACAACGACACAGAATTCAAGAATCAATTGCTTCAAGAATACTTTAATAGTGTTGGCATCTCTCACCAAGCATCTTCTGTCTAAACCCCTCAGCAAAATAGAGTAGTGGAACAAAGAAACCGCACATTAGTGGAGGCTGATAGAACAATGCTAATTTTTTCTCGTGCACCATTATTCTTATGGGCTGAAGCGATTGCTACTGCGTGCTACACTCAAAACCGCTCCATCATTCACCGTCGATTTGACAAAACACCATACGAGCTTATTAATGGTAGAAAACCTGATATCTCCTTTCTTCATGTATTTGGGGCTCTTCGTTATCCCAAGAATGATCATGAAGATATTGGGAATCTTGGTGCAAAAGGTGATATTGGCTTTTTCATTGGTTACTCTGCTAATTCCTGTGCTTATAGAGTTTACAACCAAAGGACAAAGAAAATCATAGAGACAATGAACGTGACATTTGATGAGCTTTCAGCTATGGATTTTGAACAAAGTAGTTTCAAACCCGGGCTTCAAAGCATAACTCCTGGACAAATCAGTTCATGACTCGATCTTACTTATGCTCCGTCAATAATAACAACTCATGAACCAACTGAACGTGATTTGGATTTACTGTTCGAAGCTATGTATGATGATTACATTGGTGGTCAACCGTCAGCTGCTCCAAGAACTGTTCTCGCTGCTCAAGCACCTTAAGTTCGTCAGACCCCAACTACATCTACAACAATAGCAGACACCGCATTGACAAATTCATCCTCTCAAGCTACAAATTTTCCAAACACTTCATAGGATGTTGACGAGCTCGAAACACAGCAACAACATAGTCCGAATGCTATACTCTAGAGGCTATTAGTACCAAGCTTCCAGCTTGCTGTGTAATTTCATAAAGAAAGGTGTGTGAACCTTAGCGAGTCCAGGCTCGATGGAAATACGTTTGTAAATCCTTTTGCTACTCCATCCAAAAGTGCTGCTGAGTCATCATCTTCATAATATGTAGATCCATTGGACATGTATACATTTTACCAACCATACCCTCATGAATATCAGTAGACTAAGGATCACCCTCTGGAACAAGTGATAGGAGAACCATCACGACCAGTCTTGATAAGTAATCAACTCCGATCAGATGGTGACATGTGCATGTATGCATTAACGGTGAGCACTATGGAACCAAAGAATGTCAAAGAGGCTATGACCGACCCTGTATGGATTGAATCAATGCAAGAAGAGCTTCTTCAGTTCAAAAGGCTTGATTTGTGGGTGTTAGTTGCCGCTCCAGATAACATAAAACCCCTTACTTTGTAATGGTTATTAAAAAACAAGCATGATGAAGAGAACACGGTCATCCGAAACAAGACTCGTCTGGTTGTGAGAGGGTACCACCAAGAGGAAATAATAGATTTTGAAGAATCCTTTGCCCCGGTTGCTAGAATGGAAGCCATCGGGATATTTTTGGCATATGTTGCACACAAATCATTCATCGTGTTTCAAATGGACGTAAAAACTGCTTTCTTCCATGGTACGTTAAAAGAAGATGTGTACGTGTGTCAACCTGAAGGTTTCATCGATGTTGATCATCCAATCCATGTCTACAAGTTAAAGAAGGCACTATATGGATTAAAGCAAGCACCAAGGGCATGGTACGACGAATTGTCAACGTTTCTCCTACAAAATCACTTTTTCAAAGGCACCATTGATCCAACGCTGTTTATAAGGCGCTTTGACGACGACTACTTAGTGGTACATGTCTATGTAGATGATATTATCTTTGGTTCTACAAACCCTAGCTATACCCAAATATTTTCTGACCTCATAAAAAGCCGCTTCAAAATGTCAATGATGAGGGAAATAACGTTTTTCCTTAGCTTACAAGTTAACCAATCCCCTTGTGGCATCTTCATAAACCAGTCTAACTATGTCTTAGAAATCCTTAAAAAGTATAGAATGGAAACTTGTGATCCCGTTGGAACTCCAATGGAGATCAAAGACAAACTTGACCTAGATCAAAATGGGACTCTATTCGATGCAACGAAATTTCGTAGCATGATTGGTGCCTGATGATGTGTTATTTTATACACTTTTTTAGGGTCGTTTAACCCATAAATCGTGCATTTATGCCCAAAATAGGTACTTAATAGTTCATTTTCAGGTATTCAGCATTGGGAAGGCATTTGGAGGAAATACATGTGACCTGGGCTCATTTGGAGAAGAAACGGACAAGACTACGGACCTACACCAACATCTCTTAAGAATTTCTACTCAGAAGCCGAAGACGGCGTCACAAATTACACGTGACGCCGTCACAACTCATCTCAAGACGGCGTCACAAGATCTCAAGACGGCGTCAGAATGCACGACCCAGCCCATTATCTAGAATATTCTATTCATGACGGCGTCACGATTAAAACGCAACGCCGTCACAGCGATTTTCCTATATATACAAATCTGTTTTTAGGGTTTTAGGTGTGTAACTTTAGAATAAAATAAAGGGACGAACCCTAGTTCGTTTAGCAGCTGTTAGCGACGATTTTAGGGCCTCAAAACCCAATTGTACTTCCTATGTTTTAATTAAGTAAGATTATCTTAATCATTTAATATGTCTATGTGTTGTTTGATTCATTGTTCTTACTTTATCTTTAACATGCTTGGCTAAACCTTCTATTGTGTTTATTTGGGATTGTATGAAACCTAGGATGTAGATCTTAGTGATGTTGCTTCTTGTGATGAATATGCATGTTAGGTCTTAGAAAACCAGCTTTTTCTGTATCGCTGTTGATATGTCTAAGGAAACATAATTGTGTAGAAAGGATACCATCGGGTAACAGTCTTCATACTACCTTGCCCCTTATATGGTTGATCCACTCTTAATATATTTTAATTGCATTTAATATACTCTTAGGGGCCTTGTAATAGTTTAACAACCTGAGTTTTTAGTCGACAATTATCTTGAGCCGCGATTTATTTTCGTCGTTTGATTTGGAACAATTAATTTTCGTTCTGGACGATTTAATAAAAATCATTATTTTGGGCTATTTTGTAAGCCATACTGTAGTACCTCGTTAATTCGGGTTAATATTTTTAATTTGTATTCTATTATTTATTTTACTTTTGAGTAAAAATTATTATTATGATTAACCGAATAGGTTGTCTCACGTTCGTAATGAAACAATTAATCAAAGTGAACCCGAATTTAGACTAAATATTAGTCTACGCGCTCTACGTAAATTATTATTTCAGAAGATTATCTCATATGTTATAATTTTATTTTTATCATATACGTTTATTTTTCGTGGTTCCGGCATAACTTTTGTTATATTTTACGTCTATACCCATTGACCTTAAATATACCCGCTTAATTAAAGTTTAATAAAAATAAAACAAAAAGAGCATAATATAAAAAAAGGGAAAGACAACTCATACGTGTTAAGTGAAAATGCAAATGTCATTTTGATGGAACGTGTCACTAATCTACAACGTCATTATCATTTTCATTACTAAAAAAAATAGAGATCTGATCTAGAGCATTATGTACAGGGGCGGAGCCATGTTCATCTTAGTGGGGGCAACTGCCCTCAACGACTTCTTCAATAATCACATCTTTTAATGTTAGTTTCTGAACTTTAATCATGGTGCCCTCAACTGAAAATTAAAAATGCCCTCAACGCGGTCGGAGAAAAAGCAAAAAAGGAAATGGTTTCGGAGTGTTGCTGTGTTTTTTTTTCTTTTGAAGTTCTTTTCAAAGGTAGATGATGAAGATGACAGAAGGACACTGTGTTTGGATACGTGTTAAAATCTTAAGTAATGTGAAAGAGTTATTTATGTCTTTATCTTTTAGTTTCTTTAATAAAAAATCAAACGGTTTATATTAATAGATATTAAATCCATTTACCAAAAGATATCGGCCCATTGCAGCCCAAAAATATGATAACTTTGTGAAAAATTTATAAATTCTGAAATTTTATTTCATTGCATTGCATGTACGTAAAACCTTTTTGAACAACTAGTTTAGAGCTATTTTCTTTCGCCATGTTTTGCTCCAATTTCTTCCTTAAAGTAAATATTGTTTCAGTTCTTGTTCGCTTGATTTTTTGCCTAATTTTGTTGCTCATTAGAAGGTCCTAACTTGTTTTGTTCAAGTTTTCTTATGTAATATCGTATCGTTAATTTTTTTTTGCCCCCCTCGACCTAATTTCTTGGCTCCGCCACTAACTTACGTCAGATACGTAGTTCAATTATTTTGGTCGCTAAATGACATTCAGAATCTTCTGACTAAATTCAGTATTTATATTTCATTGCTTCATTAAATTTTCGTGACAAAAGTTTAGTACGCTATTAGGTCTTCGATCAAAATTCTTATTCACTAATATGTCGCAAAACACGCTAACTAGGTTTGTATTTTCTATTTAATT